>OVAX01002802.1:0-25576 GCA_900406405.1 Lepidium africanum | reverse complement strand
CCAATCTCTATGAAAGTCGTTGGACGCAGAAGCAAACCACTTCACTTCAATAGATCCCTAAGAGAAAACGATACCGTTTTAGGAGAACGAGATAACGATGCCGTTTAAGGGAGAAAAAACGATGCCGTTTAAGGTAGAAAAATGCCGTTTTGAGGAAGAACGATGAATTAAAAAAAAAGTCGCACTGTTGACAAGAAAAAAAAAAAGTCGAACTAAAAAAATCTGAAAGTTGTCTTTTCTCTTTAACTACATTATCATCTTACAATGTATTCCTTTAGGAGTAGATTCAGAAACTAAATTAGATAGTCCAGGTAATAAGAAGAAGCTTAAACCACTTTCAGAATCATTCAGTCAGAATAAACAAACAAAAGAGGCTACAACGATTCTGCAAAGGATCTATGTTCCAAAAGAATCAGAGAGCTTGTTGTTTTGTTGGCATGAAGCACTCTTGTAAGAAATTGTGAAGCTGTGAGGAGTACAAGTCAGGAAAGCTTCTGTAGTGATCAACATGAGGAGAGGTTTTGAAATTGAAAGAATGTATGTTTCTTCCCATCTCCACTTGTTCTCGAATGCGAAGCTCAACGGATTGAGATGGAACAACTTTGTCTGAAGAGCTGTAAAGATAGAGCTGAGGACATGGAGGATGGTTCTCATATAGTTTTTGTACGACTTTATTTAGCCTCCTGCAACATAAACAATAACTCAGATTAATTAACGACAAAGGCAACAAGAATCAGATGGGTTTCTATAGTGTAGTGTGAAGCTTACTTGTTGACATCCGGGATGTTTAAGATGATGGGAAAAAGTTTCTCTAGAGATGATAACATCATGTTTTCAATTCCTAGAGGTTCAGTTTTGGGGGGCTTTGAAGCGTTGTCTACGTTTATGGCACTGTTCGGTTCTGCGGTAATGGTGGAGCTACGCTTCTTCAGTATAGCAGCGGTAAACCCTGCTGCCCAAATCTGCAAGAGAATAAAATCTAGTTATAATAGTAACTAAAAGGTTTACTCAGTGCTAACGCCACTTGGACTAAGATGTCTATAAGGATTAAGGACTATGCAATGATTAAGTACACAACAAAACGAGTTTTAGAACAAACCCATACTGATATATGACGAAACACATTCTAATCCTCGTTGACATGCCTAAAACATCATCTTGCAATAAAACAGTATCTCATTTGCAAGATATTTAGGTCAATCTACCATTAACCTGTGAATGATGGCTACATAACCATAAGATATCACCTGTTTAACCCATTGCAATGGTGATTTTACAAGACTGAGTTATCTATCTACAAAGCTGATTGCTTAAAACCAAAATTCCCCTGGCCATGCTTTGGTATCAGTAGAGAATTCTTCAACACAGATCTCAACTAGTAAAGCTTTCACAATTGCATGAATCATGATTAAAAAATAGGACTAACTACATCTCTTAAAACAGAACAAACCTTGGTATCTAAAGGATCAGCTCCTCCAGAGTCAATGATACAACCCTTAATCTTATCCACCAACTCTTGTCTACCCACAAAGCTCTCAAGCAAAGCACCATATCTGCCATTAAAATTCAACATCTAATCCAAATCAACACTACTACATTCATCATCATCACAATGAATATGTACTAAATCAATAAAGTATATGAAATGATTTTCATCAACCTACACAAACCAACCAGTGTTGCTGAAACTATGAAACACCAAACACTTCTCTCTACCATCATCTTCTTTCTCCATTACCCAATTCACCAATTCATTCCCAAATTCAGCTATCCGTCGTTCAAGCCGTCGACCAAGATCAAGCCGGAACAAATCCTTAACATCAACAGTGAAAGTAACGGCGTTAATTCCTCTAGAGTTATACCACTCAACGTATCTCCTTAAGTGTTTCGCTTTTGCTCCTAACCAACCAAGAAGAACAACCGTCGTCTCTTTCCCATTCCCACCAAATATCATCGAATTTTCAGCTCCGTTCACGCTCCGTGGAGCTCTATTCCAAATAGCAACGCCATCGTTAGGTTCAGCTCGAAATGGATTAGCGTGAACAGCGGAGTTCTGGAGACGGAATGTTGACGTTAATGAGAAGAGAGATTTGAAGAGATTGGAATTGGAAGAGCATTGTATACGTGCAGCGGAGATAGATAATTCCGGAGAAATGGGATTGTGTGAGTGAGAACAGAGCTGATTTGTGAAATTAATCGAACGAGTATCAATTTTGCTGAGAAGAAGACGGCGAGTGAGAGCCGAATTAGTGAAGATTCTTGTGCTTGCTTCCATGGAGGATTTTGGATGATTTCGAGAAATGGAAAGGTTCTTAGAAGAAATCTCTGATTCAGAGAAATCGACAATGTCACGTGGACAAGATGAATTACCCATCAATAAACAAATATCTTATATTTTAAAATAAAATTTTAGTGTAAAATTTTTTAGTAAGATCTAAAATATATATACAGGATACAATAGTAGAGATTTAATTATATAATAGGTATATATTAAGGAATTTTATAATTTGATTGAATTGTGAAAAAATTACTTGAAATGTCACTAGTTTAAAGGAAACAAAATTTTAGTAATTCCAAAATTGTTTTTATACCTTAACTTATGAAACTCATATATTCAAACAACTGTCACAATTAAATATTAACCATCCATGCAACCAAAGATAATTGAAATAAATCTTTTTTATTTTGGAAAAGAAAATTATATCTTTTTGTGTTATTTTCTATTTTTGTATCTTAGAATTCGAAAATAATAGTTACAATTTTTTCGTTACTATCCATTTTGTATCATACAATACTACATTGCACGTGCAACCAAACAAAGAAGGAACAAGTAGTTTGGTACTTGATTCTTGGTACTGCTTCTTTATGTTCACTTTTCAGGGGAACAGATTCTATCACTGTTAAGCTTTACAATGAAAAGCTGGAAAATGCAAGAGATTACTCAACAACAACAGAGATTTCTAAGTTTTGTTAAGCTTTAAGAACTTTGTTTTCCTTTTGCACAAGCATGACTATAATACAATCTACTTGATATTCTTCTCTTACTTTGTAGCACTTACAGTACCTGATCTATGGTTCACATCTAATTCTCTTTCTTATCTCCATCAGATGTGTTGCTGCTACTTGGTTTATCATTTCCACCATCATCCCTCTGTCAAAAAACATCAACACAATCCATGTTCAGCATTCTTACTTTCTAAACCAGAGATTCAAAGACTACACGAGAGTAATTGAATACAAATCAGCAAAAGGGTTTTACCTTGAGTCTTAGAAACGTCAGGAAACTGTGAATAAGACCCTTGAACAGCTTCACAGGCTTTCTTACATCAAAAGGAAAGTATCTATACTTGACCATATGCACGATCAAACGTTTCATAGTGAGAGAATACAGAACCAACCAGTAACACAACAAGATTGGCCAAAACACAGGTACATCTAAGAAAGAAAAGAAAGTCATCACAAATGCAACAACAAACGCCTTAGTTGCAGCTTTCCTGAATCAAAATTAGCAACAAAAACCAAATTTTCATAAGTCAAACCTAAAGCAGATCAATCATACGAAATATTAACCTAACATCAAAAGTAAAGAGAAATTTACCAAAACATAAACTCAGGAAGACGACGAACAAAGGGCTTATACTCATTAGAATCATCACTACGCAAAGAACCAGGATCCAAGGCTTCAAGTTCAGGATCAACTTTAGGTGAAAGGAAACCAATCAAAAGGTTTAAGATGTAAGTAGCGAGACCATAAGAGATAACGAAGAATCCATAAACATAGTAAACCCTAGAGATATAGATCACAGCAGCGACCAAAGTCACAAGCCATCTTCGGAAAAAGTTAGGAGCCGATTTGTCTAAGTAATTCTGAAACGATCTCGAGAATTCAATCCTCCAACTCGCAAGTGGTGAAGGAACTATAGTATCTCCTTCACTTTCGCTTCCTGGTTCGTCCTCCATGAAATTGTCACAACTCCAATTCGATAAAACCCTAACTCACCAACTAAATATCAGGTCAATGAACTCTGAATCCGAAAATCTAGCCTTTATCAAGTAAACCCGAAAAATCCAACTTAGAACGAATTTCTTCAAGAGAAAAAGATGATCTCGAAACACTCAATCAATTGGAAATTTTCTGAGTTCCTTCTGAATTTTCCATAGACGTTTGCTTGAAAGAAGAAGAAACTGAATGACGTGTGGAGATTCTAGTGTGACACGAGTCACTTAGTAAACTATTCCTGGTTGGCATGTTGGGCTTATTAAGATATTTTGTAAGCCCATTTACAAAAGCCCACTTATACTCTGGGACCATAAACCGAATCTTTTACCTTACCTTTTGGATCATATCTAAGTACCTACCTTTGATTGTAGACTTCTAGTTCTAGTTGATAGTCACCAAATAAACACTGCTCACACAATTTGTGTAGTTAGGCCCACTACTCAACTATTATCAATTGTTTTTTCTATTTGAATATAAAGAATACCAAATACTTAGGTAATTTTGTTTTTAGTCATTCAGCTAAAAGTTAACAAAATTACTATAATTAAATGAGACCAATTTCTAGAATTCAAAGATGTTTGAAACTCGTATAATTACAAGTTATTTTTAATCTAGTAGTAGATGGTAAGTCCACATAAGATAAACGCATTTATACATTCCGAAATCAAATCTTACCACCTACAATATATATTGGAACTTGGCTCATATGTGAGTCAGTTGTTGTAGCTAAAAAAAAAATTCCTATAATTTAAACCGAATAATTCAATGCAATGTCAATTCATAGCCCTGAGCACAATATCCATAACCGAAATCCAAACCTACATTAGAAACCGATCCAAATAAACCATATAGACTTTGGATATATCCAAACAATCGAATGGTTTTGATTACAAGTTATTTTGAATTTGGTTATTAATCGAATCTGAACCAAACCCGAACCGAACCTTAATAATAACCGAATGGACCTTAAACTTCAAAACCAAAAAACCAAAAATTTGAAATAACCGAACCGATAACCCATCGGTTCTGAACGCCCAGGCCTATCAATTCAGCTGAAATTATCTATTGTTGGAAAAATGAGTGATATAAATTTATTCAGTTTTTGTAAGAATATTGTTTGCTTAAATAGGAAATAAGGAACCAATAAGAAGTAAAGTACCTAATTTTCAGGACACGCGTCATGTGTTTATTCGTTAGGTGGATAACTTTTTATTACTTCAATTAAAAGGTACGCATACATAAACGCATTTTTTATTAATAAAGACATTAAAAGCCCAGAAAAAGATGACCGTCAGATCAATTAGCCTTTCAAATTCAACGGACATGATTAATCGTGGAATTGACGATGAACATTAATCAAGGAAAAAGTGACGTCACCGTCTTCTTCTTCCTCCAACGTCCATTTAAGAAGCGCCATAAGAACTCTCACTTAGTTACACGAATACTCTTTACTGTAACTGAAAAGTTTTATATAAACAAACAAGCGGCACGAGAAAGAACAGATAGCGTAACGGAATCTGTTCTTCGATTTCGAGATTGAAGCTTGAGATTGCATCTGTAAGATCATATTCTTCCTCGTTCTTTCATTTGAAATCTATCGATTAGGTTATTATTGTTTTCTTCTACTGTTAATGGTGCTTGATTCTCGTTCTTTTTTCTTGAATCGAAGCGGTTTTTGTTCGATTCGCATTTTTTCTTGTCGGTTTGAATGTCGAGAACTCGGATTCTGCTTTGCAGATGATCGATTTTTTGAGTTAGTTGATCTTCTTGGACTCAGATAATTAGAACTTCTGTTCAGATTTGTCGATTGATATAGCTCGTACAGGTTAGAGTAGCATAGTGATTTGAATACTGGATTAGATATTACTTGAAACTGAGGATGGATCTACGTTTTTCGCATATCTCTGATTAAGTTTTTCCTCTCACGTTGTACTAGTTGTTCTCTAAGATGATTTGAAGTTGCATTATCGTAGATTGGTATATGTGCTTCATTTCTCTGCTCATTTTTGAACTAGGATTGCTATATGAAGAAATTTTGTTATGATCTTTCTTGGAATTTGTACTGTTTAGAAGATTAGATTCTGCCTTGAACGTAGAAGGATTAATTTTTTAATGTTCTGGTGGTTTGTGTATAAAAGGTTGTTCAGTAGTGAGAAATAAGTTATATGGCCTAATTTTGAGTTTAGTATGCTTGATTGACTCTTCTAGTGCTTAAGTTTCTTTTCTTTTCTTGGTTTGCATGTTATAGTGCACATTCAATATGGCTGATAACAACGTTGAAGGAAGCCCCAAGGGTTATGCTTTCCCTCTCAGGAACCCGAATGTTACCTTGAACGAGAGAAACTTTGCTGCCTTCACAAACAGATCAGCTGCTGCTCATCCTTGGCATGACTTGGAGATTGGTATTTGACAGAAATTTCTTACTGATTCATATAAGCGGCATTTATCCTTGTCTTTGTTATATTAAATTTTCATTTGACGTATTGATCATATTTGTTTGGATGATTACTCATTCTTTGATGTGAATGTTTGTTTGTTGAATCTTTCAGGTCCCGAAGCTCCTGCCGTTTTCAACTGTGTAAGCTTTATCTCCTTTTCCATTGCAGAAGATATATTTTTTCAAGAAAGTGAGTCTGTGATCCTGTGATTTGTTAAACGAGGTCGAATTCTTTGTCAGGTTATTGAAATCAGCAAAGGTGGCAAGGTTAAATACGAGCTAGACAAAAAGAGTGGCCTTATTAAGGTACAGCGTTCTTTAGCAATCTTTGCTTGCATTGTATCTTTTGATTGAGTATAAACCTCATAGTCTTTGTCAATTCTACGCTTATATGAATGCATCACATATATTGAGAATTCTTCCTCATCACACAAGTTCCCTTTTATGCATTCCAACTAAAGATCATTCTTGAAGTCCTAAGCAAAAAGTTTCTTCCTCTGTAGGTTGATCGTGTTCTCTACTCATCCATTGTGTACCCACACAACTACGGTTTCATTCCTCGAACTATCTGTGAAGACTGTGATCCAATTGATGTCCTGGTACTGATGCAGGTGCGTTCTCACCGTTTTCTCTTAGCTTCATGTTCACACTAACTTGATAAAAACAAAGTAAAATAACCAACTTGAGATGATCGATAACCATATCGTAGGAGCCTGTGTTAACTGGATCTTTCCTCCGTGCCCGTGCTATTGGTCTAATGCCCATGATTGATCAAGTAACAAAAACTCCTAAAACCCAATTCCTATCTCCTCTGCCATGTATATTACTCAGTAAGAAACCATGAATCACCTCGTTCTGCAACTTGCAGGGTGAAAAAGACGACAAGATCATAGCAGTATGTGCTGATGATCCCGAGTTCCGTCACTACAGAGAGCTCGAGGAGCTTCCTCCTCACCGTCTAGCTGAAATCCGTCGCTTCTTCGAAGACTGTATCCACAAAATAACATTTTATTTTCAGTTTTTACTTAATACTTGGCTTGTGATTTATTTTCAGTTTTCACTTAACACAAAACTCTGTAGACAAGAAGAACGAGAATAAGAAAGTCGAGGTTGATAAATTCCTTCCATCTCAAGCAGCCGTAAACGCTATTAAGAACTCCATGTGAGTTTATCATCATCTGAGACACCAATATATATATATGTATTCAGAGTTATCTTACAACGAGCAATGTATTGTTTTTGAAACGCAGGGATCTTTACGCAGATTACATCAAAGCTGGCCTGCAAAGCTGATGACCTAACCGGTCGGTTGTGTCTGGGGTCTGGTCTATTCCACCCAGTTTGCTTTGATTTTTCCATCATCAAAGTCACCTTCTTATACTAACATGCATGTTAAAGAACGTTTCACTTGGTGCATTTTTTGTAATGTACATCGAGATACTATGTTGAACTCAAAAGTTTTATGATGATGAAAATGAAAAATTACAATTCAGTCATTGAATTTGAAGATCTTCGCTTTTTTCCAAAATTTTGTTTGATTCTCACAAAATCGAAGATAAAAAACTCTTAAACACGAAACTTCTTCTTCTTCTTGGTCTTCTTGTAAGCCTTATGCCATGTCTTATAAGTGCCCTTAACCTTCTTAGACTTCTTATCAGATGTATTGGTCTCAGGATCTGTAATTTCGTCTACTGCATCATCATCTTCTTCTTCATCTTTGTCTCCTTCAATATCAAACAGATCATCCTCTTCTTCATCAGAACTGAACACGAAATCCTCCACAACGTCATCTTCTCCTGCTCCTTCTTCAACCACCTTCTTCTCTGTTTTATTCTTACCACCTCTCTTCCTTTTCTTTTTCGGCTTCTCTTCCTCCAACTCTTTTTCCCTGTCAATTATAACACAACAGTCACATCAAAGTATCAACATTACAGGCGTTCTTCAGCTTCTATCTCACATTCCCCCAGTCAACCGAGCCAACCATAAATGTCTAATTTGTGTTTAGCATAACGAACAACCTCTACTCACAGCATGATCTATCACACCAAACAAGTTCTATACCATATCAAACCCCTGATACTTATGCATTTTGAGAGGAAGAGAGACATACTTGGAGTCACTTCCTGGTAACCAGGAAGAGTTGAAAGCTGCAGCACCCTTTTCAATCCTATCTCCATCATCTTCATCATCACTGCTTGGTGCATTCTTCCCAAAGACTGCCGAGTTCTCTCCCACAATAACGCTGGAGAAACCCAAAAAGATTATTATAAGCAATCAAGTAAACACCAATGTCATGAAAACCAAAATATAAGTGATCAATATAAGAGAAATGTAACTCACTCTGATTCAACCAATGATTCGTTTCTTTGCTGGGCTCTTTGGCGGATAATCTTTGCGTATTGCGATAGAGGACTTTTTCCTGCCTCTTTCTCATCCTGAAAAGTGAAGACCCAATATAACATTCAAACTAAGTAACTCATAATAAGCTACGTTTTTAATTTCTTATGTTTTACTATGATTTAGGAAGTTTTCATATGCTTTATTATTGTAAACAACTTATACTCCAAGTAGCCACACATCTTTTCAAGGATTGCATGAGCTTCAAACACGTGAAAAGAACAATTATAGCTTGTTAATCATAATCATTAACACTTGGATTTACTAAACCTTAAGGAATGATGCAGCAGCAATATCATTGGGTAGAAACTTAATAGAAGCTCTCTTTTGGTTGACGAACTCTGAGTTAGCTTCAACCTGAAAAGATAAACAAATAATTAAGCGAGAGAAATCACGAGGTCATCGGAACACAAGCCAACATAGTCAGTTTTCTACTGCCAGTACAAGTACAAGGTACTAAGAGGTACCTGGCTAATGAGTTGCTTCATTTCTTTCCTAAATCTCTCAGCTTTCGTGGATTTACAAAAGCTACGTACCCTTATGGTCGGAATAAATGATAGTTCAAAGAAAGAGGCGGAATAACTCCATAAAGTCAAATGCTCCACTAGCTCCTCCACTACAGAATAAACACATGCCTCCTGAAAAGCTCTTGTCTTCACCGCTGGTTTACTTACCTAGAAAGGGATTTTAATAACCAAAATGGTTAGTTTGCACTTTGCAGGGTAAATTACATTCTCTTCTTTTCGTTAAAGACTCAACCAAGTCAGTCAATACCTTCAGTAGTGTGCGTAAATCAACACCTTTGCCTACACCTCCAGTGGGAGGTCTATTGAGCTCTTTCATGTCTAACATGTCAACTAGAAGCATTGAGACGGGAATAAAGGTACCAGTAGCAGCAGCA
Source organism: Lepidium africanum (assembly GCA_900406405.1). Classification (NCBI taxonomy): domain Eukaryota; kingdom Viridiplantae; phylum Streptophyta; class Magnoliopsida; order Brassicales; family Brassicaceae; genus Lepidium; species Lepidium africanum. Next base: position 15,841 of record OVAX01002802.1, on the reverse strand, counting down.
ATCCGGTTTAGCATACTAACACATCTTAGTCTAAGGGGAATATAGCGAGCAGTAGGAACAAGTCGTGCTACACCAGATATTATTTGGACTAGTGGATAAGCAACTGGTCCGAGTTCAGACTGCGAACTGTAGGCACAAACAGCTCCAGTCCAAAGCTCAAGACAATGGATGAACTTCCATTGATACACTTTCCTAAATGCTTCCTGTGAAACGAAAATAAGAGTTAAATAAACTTTCACAATGATGTAAGTGTTGAATAGAATAACTTAGTTTCTCAAGATCATGAAGAAAGTACTTTTGTTTTAGTGTTAAGCGCTGCACGGAGAATCATTGCCAACTGCCTTATGAAAACGAATGCATGCTGATATGAAGCAGAGATATCTGTGCCGAGAAGCTCAATGACACAGTTACCAAGAAAGGAAATATGCTGCAATTTAACAGCATTCACAAACTGGCAATTCAACACATACGCTTTGTACATTCCCTTGATGCAGTCATCCACACAGTCAGACCCGAGGCATATGCACAAATTTCTCAGGAACAACAGGGAAACAACAGGGAGTGAGCCACTACCGGTTCCCCAGAAATGGAGTGCAACCTAAATGGAAGAAGAACTATGAGCAACAAAAGGACCATATGGAAACATTAACAAAACAACAATTTACTCTAACACACCTTAATATACTTCCTTAGGAGGCTTGGAAAAGCAGAGAGAAAGACCGATGAGTGCTTTAGGCGTCGCAGAGTAAAGGATACCATTCCTGTGTCGGTCATCTGGTTCAGAACATGAAGTGAATTCCCAAGATACGATTTGACCAAGTGATTATAGTTCTTCCAAGGCCTGGTGTTTGTCAACTGTACTATATCATCTTTCATTCCTCCAGTTGCTTGAAACCTTAACAACTTACGAAGATTCCCATCCATTTCACTCAGAACAAATATCATTATCTTATTAAACACAGCGCTTGACATAACACTAAACTTTGTCGATTGATCATCCCCGGTATCATCACCATAGTGACAAGCAGTTCTATAAGCTCTCAAGATAGAACGCACTACACCTAACTTCGCATCTTCTTGGATTGATTTACACCAAGTATCAACCATAGCTGCTGTAATCGTTTTCTGCTCGGTAGCTTTCTTTGTAATTTCTGCCTTTGGTGATTCATCATCACCTTGCTTATCAATATCTTCCAAGTCAGTCTCAGCTTCAACATCAGCATCATCCTACAAAAATGTAAATTGCATAAATCAAAGCTTTGAACACAATCAGCACTGACTTACGAAGTCAACTTAATTATACTACTAACTAACCTCAATTTCATCAGCATCAAACTTTAGAAGCCCTTCATCATGCTCTTTCATATACTGATAAAATTCAGCTTGCTGCAGAGAAAATCATATGTAAAGTGAAAATTCAAGTTTCCACCATATCATTGCAACTTTAATCACAATCAAATAAGATGACTCACTGTTTCTTCAAGCCTCATGAGCTGTTCTTCATGCTCTTTAGCTTCTTCTTTCTTAGATTTCATCTTCTTTTCTCGCTTTTTATCACTCTTTCGATCCATTTTCATATCATCTACATCAAAATAAAGTGTTTATCAATCTCAAATCCAGAAAACTCCAATAAAAATATATGAATCCAAAACTGCATGAAAATTGAACCTTTGGACCTCATTTCGTAATACACCACTCCAGAAAATCCACCTGCAATCAAAAAACCATCAATGGTAACAAGACCAAATTAGTTAACAGTCGAAATTATAAGACTCGGTAAGTATCATCATTTTTAGTTAGAATATTACAACAAAAGCAAACAGACGAAACCCAATTTCTCGAAAACAAAGAAGAAGAAAAGAATTTGCACCGGAATACGATTAAGAAGAAGAAGAGTGTCGACGGTGAGAAGAAACTAGGGTTTTAGGAGAGGGTTTTATTACAAGTGTTTTTGTTTTTTGTATTTTATCATTCAATTTATCAAACCGGGAATAAACCGGTTATAATTTAAACACAAACATTTAAGGTTTAATACATGTTGTGACCCTCTTAGCTATCTGGAAGGTTTGAATTGATGAATATTAGTTTGGATCTAAGCGAGACAGATAGATGATAAAAATACTTAAAATAACTTAGGAGTATTGAACCATTGATTTTAAATGATTATTAATGATTTAGATTTTATGAAATTTCATATGATTTTAGATGAATCTAGACAAGTTCTTATGATTTGTGACAAAATTCTACCTAAAACTATGAAATTTAGATTTTGTGTTTTTAACTAGGGAAATCTTCCAAATAACTCTAGAATCGCGGAATCACCTAAAATCACATCTTCAATTTTGTTCCAATAACAGTGAATATGATTTTATTTTTAAAATCACTAGTGCAATAACATTTGATTTTAGAAGATTTTTAGAAATTTTTGTTTGAATAACATATGATTATCATTTAAACTTAAATCATTCAAAATCAATGATTCAATACACCCCTTAAACAATATGATTGAATGTTAAATAAAAAATTTAGATAATAGTTTATGTGGTGTGGTTTTATTTTATTTTGTTAGAATAATAAAAGATTAGTCAAAAATTAAGTAAAATAAATATATTTAAAATAGGATTTAATTAGAATAATTTAAAAATTATTCTATTTTAGTTTGTGTTTAATTTATTTTATTTTATTAGAATAATACAATGTTTAGCTTAGATAATAGTTTAATTTCCTATACTATTGTTAAAAGCAAATTGAATGGGTCTAATTTCTTATTCTATTAAAATAATTATAATAAAGTACAAAAAGCATAGGCTTGAAATCTTATTTTTGGAGTAGAAAATTAGGCATTAGGTTAGAGAAAAAAAATATAATAGTACCATATTTTCTTCATGATAAAAACAAATACAAAAGGATGTGTTGGAGATGATCCTAAAAATCTCTTTCGCTTTAATTTTTTTTTTGTTAACTCATTATATTTAAACACCAAAAAGGTATAAAAGATTACAGTGTAGAACCATTCGTTGATACTCTAGCTGAGCGTGCCAGATTATCAGCCTTATGGTTTAGAGAACGTGGAATTACATGAATAGAGAAAGCACTAAAAATAGATTTCAACCTTTTAAACTTCTCTTGATAAGGTTGAAACGCTGGCCAATCTTCTTGGTGAAGAAGTACTTTTTGAGCATCAGTGCAATCCGTCGCCAACTCTACATGGAATAGTTGAGAAGTGATCATAGATTCCATTGCCCAAATAATAACTTCTATTTTTGAATGCAATGGTGATAGGCTTCTTCGTATTCTTCTTGATCCCTCGCACTCTCCAATTGCTGTATCTGAAAAACAAATCCATCCCAAGCCCATGAAACCATCTAAGCTTTTCCAGGAGGCATCAACAAAGCATCTATAACCGTGAAACCTTGGGTTTACAGTCAAGGATAGAGACACCTCTGACCAAATCGAAACTGGGCTTGTTGATCCTACATTGTTTGAAAGATTTATTTTTTGATTTGCTTGTGACCATTCAGTCTCATCTAGTGCTGCAAGAGATATCAATTTTTGTGGGTCTAAACTTGACCCGGCGAAACAATAGTTATTTCTATCTTTCCAGAGTAGCCATAATATCCACGGGAAAATATTTGCCTTCCCTGGATCTTTCATCCTTGAGAACAAATAATTCAGATTATACCAAATAGAATTTCCCGGAATACTTCCACGGGTGATGGTATTGGTGATAATGCCCATGATTGCAATGCTAGTGGGCATTCGAATAGTACATGGTTTATAGTCTCTTCTTCTGCTCCGCATTTAGTACATATAGGGTCGCACTTCCTCTAGTCCAAGATAAGAACCCATACCACCTATATGTCGAATACCTAATGTATTTTGAATCAGAATTTTTTCATTCTCATTAATTGAGTGGCCAAATTGTATTGACGATTTATCAAAATTAATTTGCTGACCCGATATTTGTTCATAGTCCTTAAGTATCTTTAAAATATGTCATGCTTCCTCTGTAGAGACCTTACAGAAAAAGAGGCTATCATCAGCAAATAATAGGTGCGATATCTTTGGGCTTCCTCGAGCAATGGATATGCCCGAGATAAGATTGTCGCTTTCTGCCTTTTTCAACTTAGAGATGAGTACTTCTGTACATAGAATAAAGAGGTAAGGTGATAGCGGATCTCCTTGTCGCAACCCCCGATTTGGAATTATTTTCCCTTTCGGTTCCCCATTTATTAATACCGAGTATTTTACACTTGTGATGCAATGCATAATGCATTTTATCCAAATAGTAGAAAAACCTAACTTGTACATGAGCTTTTCTAAAAATTTCCATTCTACTCGATCGTAAGCTTTGCTCATGTCTGTCTTGATCGCCATATACTTCCCTCTAACCGCCTTGTTGGTTCGAAGGGCGTGAAACATTTCTTGGGCAATCAAAATGTTATCTGAAATCAATCTCCCTGTTACAAATGCCGATTGGGTTTCTGATACCAATTTTGGCATTATTGTCCGTAAACGGAGGCATAAGATCTTGGATATTATCTTTGTAGCTAACATTACAAAGACTTATTGGTCTAAATTCTGTCATTTTTGTTGGTCTTGATGACTTTGGAATTAAACATATATTTGTCATATTTAATTTGTTGTCAAACCATCCAGTAGTTATAAAATCATTCACTAGCTTAGTTAGATCCTGTTTTACCACATTCCAGGAATGTTGGAAAAACATTGCCGTCATTCCATCCGGGCCTGGTGTTTTCCCCGGATCCATTAGAAACAATGCCTTTTTCACCTCTTCCTCAGAGACTTTCCTTAGTAGCATAATATTATCCGCCTCATTGATGCGTGGCTCGATTTCTGATATTAACTCTGAATCCCATTCCCTCCCCTGAGTAGAGAATAGGTTCGAGAAATATCTAGTTGCTTCTGCTGAGACTTCTTCATCTTTAGTGACCCAGTTACCAAAAGTATTAAACAAACCAGTTATCCTATTCTTCGCTCGTCTCTTTTTTGTTTGGCCATGAAAAAACCTAGTATTAGCATCGCCCTCCTTAAGCCACGTATTCCAGCTTTTTTGTTTCCAATAAATTTCCTCGTCAACAAACGCATTTTTCAACTCCAACTTAGCCGTTGCAATTTCCTCCGTCGAGGATGAATTTGAGTTTTGTAGGTCCTCTACCCTTTTTAAGCAGATATTTATTGTATGTCGTCCCGATGGGACATTGTTACTTCTCCAGGCTGAAATTTCTTTTCGACAGTTTTGGATTTTCCTTGTTATCGACACATGCTGATGGCATATAACCCCTTGCCAACCTTTTTCAATTGTTTCTTTCAGTCCCTCCTTTCCAATCCATCTTTTGTCAAAGATAAATTGGGTATGTTGTCGATATTGTTTATCCGCAAATCTGCCTACTATTGGCCGATGGTTCGACCCAATCATGTTCAAATACTCGACCTCCGAAACTGGAAAGATATGATGCCATAACTCATTAGCAAGAGCCTTATCTAGAATACATCTGACAACTCCGTTATTTCTGACCCCTCTCCAAGACCAAATATTTCCTAATTTTGGAAATTCAATAAGTCCACAATCCTTGATCATTTGTTTAAACGATAGAAATGAAAAAGGGCTTCATTGTGATCCTCCTTGTTTCTCATGATTTCCAGAAATCTCATTAAAGTCTCCCGTAACTAGCCACGGTGAGTCTCTAGAAATTCCAATTCTTGTTAATCTTTCCCAAACTTGATCCCGGAGACATTGCTTCAGTTCGCCATACAAGAAGGTAATATTAATTTTTTCTCCATTTAATTCACAAGACACGTCTATCATTCGTTTATCTTTGTGAATTAAAGTTACATTTGATGTATCATTGTACAGTAATGCCAAACCTCCACTTAATCCAATTGGCTCAACAGTGATCATCATATTGTATCCTAAATGGAGTTGAATATTTTCCATAAATAACATATTATTCTTTGTTTCGGATAAAAACAAAAATGTAGGTTTATGTTTTTTCCAAATTTCTCTAAGAAAGCTTATTGATACCCTGTTACCAATACCTTGGCAATTCCAACATAGGGTTTTTAACATAAATAAAATAAGTTAATAATCCAGGAAACCTTTGCTCGGCTCCTTATGCTTCTTTCCTTTTCCTTTGTTGTCCTTCAGTTGCAGACGTGGGGACATTGCTCCTACCGTCATCATTTTGCGCATACTCACTCCTCTTATGGGAGTTCCTGATCGTGATGTTACATTGGCCTGGTGTCTCGACGGTTTTTCGGCCATAAGGTTCATTTCTTGTGTGACAAGAAATGCCTTTTCCTCCCTTACATCCTCACTTTCAGCCTGGTTTTACTCTTCAAATTCCTCATGCTCCTCCTCTATAAATGATCCTTCTCCAACCTCGTCGTCAACATTGTCAAAGTTATCCTCAATGTTTCCTTCATAGTCATTATGTACCTTTGAATTATGGCTTGTGTCTTGGCGAGCACTTCCATAAGAATGCTGTATCAGCAAAAGGTCATCCTTTGTGTTGCTTTTTGAAACTCTATTTGCTGTCATTAGTCCATCATTTTGAAATAAAGGTCTACATACTCTTTTAGCCGAGACAGGCGAAGTCTCATCATCAATGTTCTCCAAATTTGTTGGAAATGTGTTTCCAACCACTCCTAGGTGATCCTCACTAGCTGCCGCATGATTTCCATCTTTGGGATAATCCCGCTTTGACCTGTAATGTTTAGCCTTGTTCACATTCGTGGTTTCCTTTCTGCCCTCATAATCGGAGGTCGATGGCCCTGTCCAACTGGTAACAGCGCCCTTGTAACTCTTGTTACGGCCACCTTGCTGCGGGTCCCTATTACTTTCTCTACTTGCATAAACCTCCTGTTTAACCTTAAAATAATTTTGTGAGTTATGGGTTAATCGAAAACATAGCTTACAATAACCTTTCAGGTTCTTGTACTCAATCAGTATTTGAGACTCCTGTCCGTCTTCGAACTCTAGAGTTGAATTGAAAATCAATGGTTTTGAGCAAGGGATTTCAATCTGTAATTTCCTCGTTTCTACCTTCACTTCCTTGACACAACCCAAGGAGTTTCCCACTAATCGCAAAATTTCCTCTGTGCTGTATTCAAATGGAATACCTGTAATATGTATCCAAAAACATATTGTTTCATGATAGTTTGCTCCAGCGTAAGGTTTCCATGGTGCATATGTCACCATCCACCCATCGAAATGGCTTGAGCTTAGGCGTAGAATATGTTGCAGCTCTTGTTCGGATTCGAATTCAAACTGAAACCTTCCACTTCCTAGGTTCAATCCTTGTGCACCTCCTTTTAACTGCCACAATTTTGGCATGATGTGTAAGAACATGTCCACATCCTGATATGTTGGGTTAAGACATCTTCCAAGAAGGATCTTGGAGCAGCGGGACAGAAGATTGGAGTTGTCAATCGCCGGTACCTTGATTTTCAGCTTCTTTTGCGGCGACCTATGTTCAGGAGCCTGCTTCGTTAACCTTAGCTGAGACATGTAAGTAGATAGATCCTTAGAAAATAAAACGTGCGATATCAGAAGAAAATTACAGATTCTGGAAAAATGGTGAATGAGATTAAAGACCATCAACCAGATATTTAACCTTGTAATAACCTGATATAAAACCATACAGTACTGAGTAAGTTTTTCAAATTTCCTGTAGAAAATTGAGACTAAAAACAGTACTCCTTTTAAGTCAATATTTAACCCTGAAATTAAGCTAAAGAAACCTGCTTTTAGCTTAAAGTCTAACTTTGCATAGGTAAGAATAAGAGCCCTATGATTTTGACGTAATGGTAGTGGGTTTCTGTTTGGTTTCAAAAAAGTCATTTCATACCAAAGGCAAATAACCTTCATGTTCACATTATATGGTGTTGTCATTGACAGAACCAAATGTGGACAACACCTTTTTAGCTTTCGAGAGGATAAAATCCTACGTCGACAATCATAGAAAAACTTGTCAGAAATCCTACAAAACTTTGGAGAATTGATTAAACAATATCGTAATTTAAACGATTTTGTTCTGAACCAATGTATGAGATAAGATTGAACTGATAATCCATTGGAGAGACAGAAATTTAGGATCATCCTATCTATCCAAAACCTTAAACCAAGAGATATCAAGGGAAAAGAACAGACTCCAAAATGGACAGGAATCAAGGTAGAGCCTTGTAATGTCAGGCTAACCATTGACTCGTCTGTTTTTAAGTATGTGGGTGCAATGTAAGAGCTACCCAACAGCGCACATAATTTCCAGGAAGAACCATCCAAATGGTACTTCCAAATCATAAGCAATGATGAAATAATTTCCAAATTGTTCTCATAGCACATAAAAGCTGCGTGATTGGTACTAACCGCAGCTAATATGAGAATCATAAAGACAAAGATGAACCTTGAATCTATGTGGTATGTAGAGAGACTAAACATGAATGACTCCTTGAAACCAACTGAGCCGTATTTTGAAAAACACCGTTGTGAGACACACCTAAGTTGTTTCTTGATTCCCCTTTTCTTACGCTCTTTGAGCAACCTAAACCTCAGAATTGCCATTTTCTGCCATAGATGCCATAACAGAATAAATTTTTGGGTGAACCTCACCTTTGATAGAAACCTCGGAAAGTTAGTCGTCGCTTTCACCATAGAAGTGCCTTGTACATCCTGAATTTTCCTTTCTTCTTCATCAGGTCGGTATATAACCCTATTTGAATCATCTCTCTCAACATCGCCATCGTCGTCACTATCGTCTTCGGCCATGGTTGGATCAAACCGGTAATAGATCCGGTTTGTAACGCTCTCTTTCTCTCCGGATCAAACCCTTCTTTTTGGTCTCCGATGTTACAGTTTCTTCTTTACTTTTTCTGGATCGTAAAACCTGCGCCTACGAAGGAAAGACGTGTCGAGAGAACGGTTTGAATCTGATCGAAAAAATACATTTATGTCGCCGGAAATCGCTCCACCGTCGCCGGAAAATGCTCCGCCGTTGCTGGAAATCACTCCGCCGTCTCTTAATCTCTCTCTGCCGTCGCCGGAAATCGCCCCGCCGCCGGAAATCGCCTCACCGTCCCCGGAAATCGCCTCACCGTCCCCGGAAATCGCCCGCCTTTACTTCTCACCACCAAACTCACTTCCTTCTGAGTTTTATTTGTTTCTATGTTTTTTATTCTCTCGGGTGATGTCAACTCAAAAGTATGTTAACATGCTTCAAATTTAATACTATTTTTATTACGAAAAAATAATTTAGATTACTCTAATTATGTTTAAAACTCAAGCTATTATCAAATTGGTATTAAACATTAACTATTTCTTACCGAATTGATATTGATAAAACTCAAGCTAAGTTTTAGCTTCTGTTGTAATTTCGATTGCGAACTTAGTAATTGAAATGAGTAAAGAAGATAGAATGAAGAAAGACTGAAGGAACGAGACACAAGGATTTACAAGTTCGAATCACAATATGTGATCTTACATTTCGCCGGAGTTTAGGTTCTGGTAGCCAAACTTCACCATTGATATTGAACCTTGAGCTTACAAAGATACAAACTCGATCTCTCTTGACTCACTTGTTCAATACTCTCAACTAACTCGATACAAACTTGAGAAAGCTATACATATACCCAACTCTAAAGATAAGATTTAACTAACTCTTGTAACGGAAATCTAACAACTGAAAATTCAAGTTAATTCAAGTTTGTCATCGCTTTTGAACCCTCAATAGCGATGAAGAATGGCTAATGACCCGGATCACCCAAATTCAGATCCGGAAGAGCTCCACTACCCGTGGATACCAAATAATCCAAATAGATTAGAGTCTTTTTCTTTAAAACCTTAATTTGAAAGCCTCTCGTTTAACTAAAGCTTTTCCCACACTTAGTGATTGACCACCATCTTCAGATATTAATCTCAAAAAAACTAAATTGGTATATACAACTCAATTCCGGGCGAACCAATTCAGTAAGAATTAATTCACACTTGTGTTTCAAAAATTACTGGAAATTTAAATATATTCACAAATAAATAATAAATATTTTCAGAAATTATCAACAGAAGTGTTGATCATCACCTTCAACACTTCTGAACATGAGAAGTCTAATAAACTTTTGTTATTATATATGTCATTTTGTCACTTTTAAAACATGTGTGAGATTTTGTAGATCTATTATGAAGTTTCCTTGAAGTCAAACTGAAGCTCTGAAGTACTTAAGTCTTGAAAGACCAATATTTGACCCAAAAAATTCAAACAAATCACACAAAACGTGTAGCAAACAATTTTATTAAATCAAATAAACAAAAAAGAATAATACAAAAAGAGAAAAAATAAAGCTAACAAAAGTTGAATATTCGTAATCAGTAGACTATATTAAATTATAGTAATGTAACAACTACTAATAAGTTAATCATATTTCATCATCTATATAAAGACATCAATCATACACACTCTCATTATCACAATAAACACAAACAACAGAAATCCCAATCTCTTCTTCTAATTAATACATAAATCAAAGTCTAAGATCATGGAAATGGTAAGAACCCTAAGTAAGAGAACAAGAAGCCGTAGAGGTGGATACGAGTGGCTAAGTGATGACTCAACGTTTAGTTTACCTGGAGCAAAGCTGAAGAGGTCAACGAGCACACCGTACTACGCACCGTCGATACGGCTAGGCGGAGGAATTCCGGCGACTATAGAAGAGCTTCCACGTCAGAAGTCAAAGAAGACGGTGGCCACCGGAAAGTTTAGCCACCCAATATTTAATTTATTTAATAAGAAGAAGATGACGGCTAAGCCGGAGTTTTCTAGGTATACTGAGTATCTTAGAGAAAGTGGCATGTGGGACTCGAGATCTTATTCTCCTATTATCTACTTCAAGTAGATTCTAAGATTTTATGATTTGGTTCTTTTATTGGTTTGAGTTTGTATATAATATGTAATTTTTTTGTCAGATCGACAAAACTCGATTTGTAGCTTAAAACCTATTTCTGAAATATATTTTCTAAGTTATTGTAATGCAATGAATAGGAATCGAATTTTGATATCAAATCATTAGTTAGATCATTTTAAACACAGATGATTATGTATATGGATTGGGTATATATAATTCAGTTTTAATAAAGTATTATCCATTTACAATCAAACCAACAAAAAAATTGAGTTTACTCATCTCTCGTTCTTCGCCTCTAAACTTATTCTCTTCAATGGCGATTTCTCCTTTATAATGAAAAAAATCTACAAATCTCTAAGGTTCAAATTTCTCTTTTGAACTTTTGTAGTTTAAAGCTCGATTTCAAGTTATGGATTTCGAATCTCTAGTTCTTTGAGTGGATAGAATGGATTCTACTGTAGACAACTAAAAGTATTGTTTTGCCACAGAAGAAGAAGGATTGAAAGAACAAACAAACTTGAGTTCTAAACGGGTAAAAATAAACAGCCTTTGAGTGGCCTCGGTTTTCTCTCTCTCTAACCCTTGGCCTCTAAAAACTTACTCCGCCTCGCTTCTCCGGTGAGCGGTGGTTCTCACCGCCGCCGGAAATGTCTTCTCTTTGTTTCCCTTTTTCTTCCTCTGTTGGTTTCTCTTCTTTTGGGCTTGCGAAACGTTGTAGATCGGGGTGGAGAGACATAGTTCCTCTTTGACGAGGTTGAGTTTCGACGGTGGAGGATGAACTCTGGTGGATCCGGTCTAGAAGAAGCGGCTGGAGAAGCGTTTATGTGTATAACAATAAAATCTTCTTCCTGCAGACACCACTGGACCGAAGCTTCGATCTCCCCTTCCAGCGGCATCAGCTCCTCACAGCCGCCGTGTGCTTTCTACCGAGTACCATAGGTGGTTCAGCGCCGTTCTTCTTCCTCCAGTTCGCTAGAGGACAGTGAAACTATAGAAGAAAGAACACGGTTGCGCCACCATGTCCTCGCCGGAAGAGGTGTTCGCGTAGGAGATTAGAGAACACTTTCAAAGGCTTAGAGATACCAGAGTGTTAAGGAGATTAGAGAAGACACTATCGTTTTTCCAATGAGCAAGATTATCGACCTTGAGGACGGGTTTCAGATGCTCTTTTCATTTGGTTGACCAATGGTGTTATCGCCTTAAGGTTCGGGAGTAAAACCACAGCTTTCGAGGACAGGCTCTGTTTTCGGTCCATGAAAGGAGGAACTCTCATTTTCCCATTCTCTCTGATATTTTGCGTAGCAGGGCTTCTCTTTCTAATCCTAAGTTCACGACAGTTCATTATAAGCCACAGTTGATGATGCAATCAATAGGACACACGATCTGAACCTTCTCCGGTGTGTCTCTCAGGGATGGCGGCGGATGCTTCTTCAGATTCTGGAGTCCTCTAGGGTTTCAGATTGGATTAGGTTTGGGCTTCAGCTGAGCTTGGGCTTGATGCTATTCAGGCCCATTAGGAAAGTTGCTGGGTATTTGTTTTCTTTCTTAATTATGTCAGTTGTGTTGTGTTATCGTTTTGTTTGTTTTCAGGAAACCGGTTTAGATGAAACCGGTTTAGGTGAGGATAAGTTTTCTTTGGTCTACTGGTTTTAGTAATACTTTCTCTGCAAAGCGTCTGCTTTATCTCGTTTAGTCGTGAGTTTTAAGGGTTATTTCTAGAATCAGGTTCATTGGAATTGTATCTCCTTCTCTATTGACTTGGTTGTACTCAATTATCTTATGAATAATATTGCCGTTGACAAAAAAAAAAACGGGTACAAATACAACAACTTGAATTATGGAAAGCAATATGTTATAGTCTTTGAATCTAGTTTGGTGCCAAAAAAATGATGGTGAGAACAAAATTGAGAACATTTCAAAGTATGTAAAGTGATAGAATTTGTTCCCATGAAAAGTGAACATATAGAAGCAGCACCAAAAAAATCAAGTACCAAACTACGTGTTCTTTGTTTGGTTGCAATGTTTTGTATATTACAAAATGGATAGTAACGAAAAAATATACATTATCTTCAAATTCTAAGATACAAAAATAGAAAATAACACAAAAAGATATTATTTTGGGCTTGATTGGAACATTTTTAGTTTTTCGACTTTGTAAAACAAAAATCTTTGCAAAAGATTGAAATGTGACCCATCAAAATTTAGAGTTAAAAATAAACTAGAGTAACTTGCAAAGATTTTTGCTTTACAAAGCTGAAAAACTAAAACTATTTCAATCAAGCCATTTGTTGAGAAAATAAAAAAGATTTATTTCAATTATCTTTGGTTCCAGGTTCTATGGATGGTTAATATTCAATTGTGACAGTTGATTTGAATATATAAGTTTCATAAGTTAAGGTATAAAAACAATTTTGGAATTACTAAAATTTTGTTTCCTTTAAACTAGTGACATTTCAAGTAATTTTTTAACAATTCAATCAAATTATAAAATTCCTCAATATATACCTATTATATGGATAAATCTCTGTATATATATATTTTAGATCTTACTAAAATAATTTTACTCTAAAATTTTATTTTTAATTTAAGATATTTCTTTTTTATTGATGGGTAATTCATCTTGTCCGCGTGACATTGTCGATTTCTCTGAATCAGAGATTTCTTGTAAGAATCATCCAAAATCCGCCATGGAAGCTAGTACAAGAATCTTCACTAATTCGGCTCTCACTCGCCGTCTTCTTCTCAGCAAAATCGATACTCGCTCGATTTGTTTCACAAATCAGCTCTGTTCTCACTCACACAATCCCATTTCTCGGGAATTATCTATCTCCGCCGCTCGTATACAATGCTCTTCCAATTCCAATCTCTTCAAATCTCTCTTCTCCTTAACGTCAACGTTCCGTCTTCAAAACTCCGCTGTTCACGCTAATCCATTTCGAGCTGAACCTAACGATGGTGTTGCTATTTGGAATAGAGCTCCACGAGGTGTGAACGGAGCTGAAAATTCGATGATATTTGGTGGGAATGGGAAAGAGACGACGGTGGTTCTTCTTGGTTGGTTAGGAGCGAAAGCGAAACACTTAAGGAGATATGTTGAGTGGTATACCTCTAGAGGAATTAACGCCGTTACTTTCACTGTGGATATTAAGGATTTGTTCCGGCTTGATCTTGGTCGAAGGTTTGAACGAAGGATAGCTGAATTTGGGCATGAATTGGTTAATTGGGTATCGGAGAAAGAAGATGATGATGGTAGAGAAAAATGTTTGGTGTTTCATAGTTTCAGCAACACTGGTTGGTTTGTGTAGGTTAAACGCTTTTCCTTATGGATTTAGTACATTTTCATTGTGATTTTGATCTGCTCATTACTGATGATGATGACTGTAGTGTTGATTTGAATTAGATGTTGAATTTTAAGCTTGCTGACCTTTTTTACGTTTGGCAGATATGGTGCCTTGCTTGAGAGCTTCGTGGGTAGACAAGAATTGGTAGATAAGATTAAGGGTTGTATCATCGATTCCGGAGGAGCAGATCCTTTAGATACTAAGGTTTGTTCTTTATGAGCAATGTGGTTAATCCTATTTTTTAATCATGATTCATGCAATTGTGAAAGCTTTACTAGTTGAGTTCTGTGTTGAAGAGTTCTCTACTGATACCAAAGCATGGCCAGGGGAATTTTGGTTTTAAGCAATCAGCTTTGTAGATAGATAACTCAGTCTTGTAAAATACCATTGCAATGGGTTAAACAGGTGATATTTTATGGTTATGTTATGTATGTAGCTTGACCTTAAATATCTTGCAAATGAGATACTGTTTTATTGCAAGATGATGTGTTAGGCATGTCAACGAGGATTAGAGTGTGGTGTGTACTTTAATCATTGCATAGTCCTTAATCCTTATAGACAGTCCAAGTGGCGTTAGCACTGAGTAAATCTTTTAGTTACCATTATAACTAGATTCTATTCTCTTGCAGATTTGGGCAGCAGGGTTTACCGCTGCTATACTGAAGAAGCGTAGCTCCACCATTACCGCAGAACCAAACAGTGCCCTACCTAAAGACAACGCTTCAAAGCCCGCCAAAACTGAACCTCTAGGAATTGAAAACATGATGTTATCATCTCTAGAGAAACTCTTCCCCATCATCTTAAACATCCCAGATGTCAATAAGTAAGCTTCACACAACACTATAGAACCGAATTTATTCTTGTTGCCTTTGTAGTTAATTAATCTGAGTTATTGTTTATGTTGCAGGAGGCTAAATAGAGTCATCCAGAAACTATATGAGAACCATCCTCCATGTCCTCAGCTCTATCTTTACAGCTCTATGGACAAAGTTGTTCCATCTCAATCCGTTGAGCAGCGCATTCGAGAACAAATGAAGATGGGAAGAAACATACATTCGTTGAATTTCAAAACCTCTCCTCATGTTGATCACTACAGAAGCTTTCCTGACTTGTATTCCTCACAGCTTCACAATTTCTTACAAGAGTGCTTCATGCCAACAAAACAACAAGCTCTCTGATTCTTCTGGAACATAGATCCTTTGCAAAATCCTTGTAGCCTCTTTTGTTTGTTTATTCTGACTGAATGATTCTGAAAGTGGTTTAAGCTTCTTACCTGGACTATCTAATTTAGTTTCTGAATCTACTCCTAAAGGAATACATTGTAAGATGATAATGTAGTAGTTAAAGAGAAAAGACTACTTTCAGATTTTTTTAGTGCGACTTTTTTTTTTTTCAACAGTGCGACTTTTTTTTTTTAATTCATCGTTATTCCTCAAAACGGCATTTTTCTATCTTAAACGGCATTGTTTTTTCACCCTTAAACGGCATCATTTTTTCGTTCTCCTAAAACGGTATCGTTTTTCTGTTAGGGATCTATTGAAGTGAAGTGGTTTGCTTCTGCGTCCAACGACTTTCATAGAGATTGG
>OVAX01002801.1:0-25605 GCA_900406405.1 Lepidium africanum | reverse complement strand
AAACCTACATGTCATGCGGAAACTGTCAACCTACAAAGGATATTTTAAACCTACATAACTGATATTGAAACCTACAAAACGTTGCCAGTTTGTTAACATAACCTACAAAAACACCCGCGCGCTGACGTGTAATTATTCATTAATGGTAGTTTCGTAATATTTTTTTTGGTTTTCACGAAATCAAGGGTAGAATTACCTTATTTCACCTTGAAATATTAGATTTGCAATTTCCAATCTTTTTGCCATTTCTCCTTCTTTTTAGACTATATTTGCAATTCACCATTTTTTTAATTAATTTTGTCTTTGCTGGTGACTACTTTTCTATATCGGTCGATGTCATAGCGTTCTGTAAAAAAACATGTCTTACTGTTAAATCGGATTATTTAGAATGGATGAACTAAAAAAAAGTCAAGTAAAATCTCTAATTTCCAACTAATTATGTAACTCCACATGATAAGGTTTGGATCCAATCCATGACCCAAAAAACTCTACACTTGGATATTAACTTTTTTCTTGCAAATGAAAGTCAACTAATTATATTGTTCTATACAGATTTTAGTACCTATATTTGCTTCACTTTAATAGATATTTAAAAATACAAACACTTGTATTTCTTTTATAAAATTACAAATATCTTTATTTAAAGAAGAAAGAAAATAAAAGATCGAACATCGAAGATTATAACAAATATTTTGTTTAGCCGTATAATGCGGGATCATTTTCATTCTACAACATATTGGCTTTGGACGTGACCAAAATTAGAACATATGTGAGATGGAATCCGAGCAGGACGATACTTATCATCAAGCCACACAGCTATTCCTTTTGCCTCCAAAATAGGCTGTATAATTAATTATATACCAAAAAGAAAAAAAAATGTGAATCAAATTCACAGAAAACCAATACGAAGGCTTGATGAGATCGATCGACAAAAAATTAACCTCTTGATTTGGAAGTTTAAAGATGAGCTGTTCAAAGTAGATACGTGCCACAGATGTATCTATAATCCTTGTTTTTATCACAAATTTGCATCCACTCTGTTCAAAGAAATCAAAATTATATACAAAAGAAAAAAACATTGATGTCATAAAATGTGACAAATAATATTGGATTACTCATTTATTACATGTAAGGGTGCAAGAAACTTTATTGTCAACTCAGAAATTGCCAAAGCTCCACCAGAACGAGATACTTCATCGCAGTTGATACCAATACTCTTCATAAACTCGTGTTGACCTTAATATGAATATAAACATAACAAACGATATTTGGTAAGAATGAAATATATATAGCTCAATATCTAGTAACATAAATCTCCAATCGAAACGAGGCTTATAGTGATATAATTATTCTTGGAATTCATCAAAAATTTCTAATAGATTTTTAGACAGATATTTATTCCCGATCATTTATTTCAGATAGACACTATCCGTTGGGAGTCTCTCAAAATGTCTTTGTTTCAGACGGAATTCCGACGGTTATTGTCATCTAGAAAGAAAATATGGATTTTTGTTTGGTAGTATTAAGAAGCTAAATTCAACTAACCATGTTGACAGTAGTTTGCATAAACAGCATTGTTCACAACACCAAACTGATCCAATTCATAATCGCGAACTTTAAGCTCAATCTCATGGAACTCACTCTTCCTGCCATATGGAAATTCAATAAAGTTACGAATCATAATCATTAAATCACAAACTATTGATCATTATAAGTGAAAAAAAAAGATATAGATCATGGAGCTCTTATGTATTGAAATTAGAGAGATGTATGTGTACCGGAGAGACAGAATAAAATCTTTTTCTTTCAGTTTTAGACATGCGAGTGGCTTGAGGGTCTTTGTGCTCCGAAGAGACAAGAGAAGTGGTCGCTTCCACAAACTCATAGCTGGAGTCACCGAGCCGGTAACTTGAAGCATTGCACTATTACGTATAACGATGCCTAAATTAATATGATGAGTAGTTTGATAAGTATTTGTTTGGATTGTGAAGTTGATTTCAATATACATATATATATATATATATAAAGCTAAAACAACCAACCAATGCTGCAATCTCAGCAAAATAAATGAAAAAAAAAACACTATATAATTTAACACAAAAAGACAAACAATTAGTTTGGTTTCTCTATATGGATTTTTGGTTTTTACAAAAAAAGAAACTAGAAATATCTAGTAGAAAACTGTCAATTGTATCAAACATTTAATAATCCGTGAATTCACTCGTTGAGAAGATACAACATTCACTATCGTCAAGAAGTATCTATCTAAATACTTTAACTGTATCACCAAAAAATGGTCCCCATAAATTAATATGTAATAACTCAAAGCTTGTATTACAAATCTAACATTTCTCAAATTTGTTTACGCCGTTAAGTGACGTAAGTTCAGTTCTAAAATTTTAAAAATTTGTGTATTAAAATGGCAATAAACAAAATTCATGTATCTTTTGGAAACCAAAAAATATTTGTATATTACTTAGGAGGTGTATTGAAACTAAGATTTTAAGAGATTTGGTGGAGTTTAGATTTTGATGGATTTGGAAAGACTTAAGTGAGATTTCAGGGTAATTGGAATGATTTAAGTTGATTTTTTATATTTTATTTTTAAATAATTTTAGAAGATTTAGTTATAAATCATTCGACATTTTAGGAGATTTGAGAGTTGTTGATTTTAACATTGTCAAAACCCACAAATAGTTAACTTTTCCTCCCTAGTTCCATGATCTCGGAAGATGACTAATCATGTTTGCTTGAACCACTCTTCGAATTTGACCTCTGCTTTCTTCTCTTTCAAGAGTTCAACAGATTCCACTAATCAATGTGTTCATAGGTTTTAATTTTGGAGTCAAAAGTGACTCTTTTCCTAGTAGGACTTGGACTGCGTTTTTCTTCAGTCTCATCACTAAGAAATTAGTATGAGTTAGCTTAGAACAAATCTCATTGACTGGAATCATAGAAGCTTTCAAAAAACTAAGATAAAAAGGATCTTAGGACTTTCAAGTCACAGAACAAAGTCCTGAGAAACGTAAAGTGGTTCATGTAAATTCAATTCAATCATTTCATTTATCAAAATTCACACTTTCTAAGCTTTTGTATCTATACTAGAAATATTGATGATTGGTTTTGTGAACTAAAAGCTTCCTTCTTCATTGTGACAGTATAGCAAATAACTGGCAAACCATATCACTCATTGATCAAAACCAATCACGTTATGTTACAGTAACGTGTTTGATTCGTCTAATCCAGGAATTACATTACATGCAGAAACACATTATTTTTAAATATAATTTGAGTTGATCGAAATTCATATAGAAGAAGAAAAGGGATAAGTCTCAAGATTTAATATTAATATTATGTAGTAAAGTTATGAATCAGAGTCAAGAGAAAGAAAAACATTGTTTTGATGAAAAAAATCATCAATGATGAAGACAATTAAGCAAATACAAAGCTTCTTTCTCTTGGGATCTGCCTTCGAGGATCAATCTAGCTTTTTGATTTTTTAAATGAACTCTGTAAAGCTGAGAACTTTTAATTTGATTTTCTTTGCTAAGCAATGGAGTTTACGTATGTGATGCATCAAAGCATCCGAAAATATAACTTGCATGTTACGAGGAAGTTTTCAAACAAAATATGTTTTTTTATTTTTTTTGGAAAATCTCTCGAAATCATTTCAAGTATTTGTCTTAAAAAAAAAATCTTGTATTTTGAATAACAGGAGATTTGATATGATTTTGATAAATTTTAAATTGAATAACAGGAGATTGTAAATTATTTTAGGTGATATTGTGTAAATTCTAAATTGAATAACAGGTGATTTGATAAATAATTTAGAAATCCTTCTTTGATTTAAAAAAAAAATCCAAAATCACTTAAAATTTTACTTTAAATACACCCCCTTAGTAAATTTTAGATAATTTGTGTATTTTTGAGGTTTTTTCCCATTATTATATTTGTAACTTTCATGGCTTACGTGTAGAGACTTCTTAACCTAAGACACTCCCTTACCAACTTCTAAATAAGTAACAACGATCTCATTGATTCACATCCGATATTTTGATCTCCAAATTTAGCGCTTGATGCATTCATGATGTATTATCATCTCAATAAATGCTAAATGCTTATATAGATCGTGAACATACATCTATACATATAGCCATGGTCGTTGAAGTCTTTAAATTGTTGGTTATAATTAATCATAATTGTGTCTCCATTTTTTGTAACCAAAAAATATGATACATATAATTATGGATGTGGATCATATCACACATTACCATTATCGTCTTAACTACATCCTATTATTGCTCTCTTCTCATACCACCACACGATCGCATATCACACATCCTAGCCCATTCACTTAAGTGTCCTCTCTCATCCTCACCATTCTCCCTCACTCTTAGGGAGGTTGTAATCGGATGAAATAAATCAAACCTGGTCCAAGTCCCATTTGAACAAATCAACTCTACAAAATTTGTAAAATTTTATAAATAAAACTAAATATTAAATAAAATAAATTTCAGTGATCCAATTGGCTTGGTTCTAATTTAGTTAGGCACCAGGTGATGAGTTCGAATTCCACCCGCCTCTAATTGGAGAGTTTAAACTATAATCGAGTCTTGTCAATCTAATAGTTACTTGTTGACAAAAAAAAAAAAGTTTCGGTATCAACATGTAAATTTGAAAATACCAAGTTTTTTGGGTATTACTGCCAATACTTATATTTTTGGATTTTTTGTATTGTTGTTTGATATAATATATCATTAAACAATAGAAATTTAAGAAACACAAATCATAAATTAAATCAATTTTTCTGTCATACCCCATGTTTTACATAGAAAATGTACATCTCTATCTCCAACCTGCTAGACAAGAAAAAGTAAAAAGATCTAACCAAAGAAGAAAGTAAAATTTATATTATATTACTCACTAAGCATAAGCTCATTTACCGAGTTATTTTCATTTTTGGTAGTTAGAATAATCCAATTAATGACTTGGTATTAGGGGCTTGATTTATTTCTTTTATATTACGGTAGATTATAAAGGAAGTTTAATTAAAAGTTGGATTTAGGTTATGGATTGAGTCTTACCGAACTAATTGTTGAAGAGAAAATATAAGCTACGTTAACCAACTAATAAATGGCATTTGCTTGAATATTAGTGTACACAACAAACCGGATTCAAATCGGGTCCTTGATGTCCAATTGAAGATCCATCTGCTTCGAAGGAATTCTCTGATTGCTTTCAGAGTCTTTCCTAACCTAAGTCAATTCCATATTGACTTCACCTGATCTTGACTATATCCTTCAATCTAACTACCAAATTTGTAGCCATCGAAATTTATCGTTGCGAGCTGGTGGTCTCTCAGCTATTGTTAGATATCTAATGACATTTAGCTATTAGTGATACAACAAAATCTTTTGGTGGCTAAATGTAGAAAAAAAAAAAATTTAATTTAGCTTACAATTTTAAAGTTTGACCACCTGTAGAATGGTAGCTATTTGGCAAATTTCTTGTAGACAAGTATATTATTAAATATTAGAAAAATGGCATATAATTTGTTTCATCTAGGTTTTTTCCCCAATCACTTATTAATTAAAAACTATTCCGAGATTGATTGCCAATAAGGATTACGAGGACAGTAACTTACTCAATAAAATTCACAAAACAAAAAGTTACATGAACGTGTTAAGCAATCTGCCTTAAAATTAAAATTGTGGGAAAATAGAGAAAGAGAGAAATTTGGAAAATAATTTTGGAGTATATTAATCTCAACAGGTACATTGTATGTATAGGTGTTATTGGTAATGGTTCTGGTTGTTCTAAAGAGCAAAAATCTTTCCAAAACACTTAAATTGAACTAATCGTGATTTAAATTTATATTTGGCTTTTATGAAATTTACAAATATAAATTTTTACGGCAAAAAAGTTTACAGCAAAAAAAACTTACAGCAAAAAAATCTACAACTAAAAAACTTATAGCCGAAATCCTAGAACAAAAAACTAAAAAGCTACCGCTTTTACCAACTAGCTCTTATATTTTAATTTTTGTGTTACTTTTAACTTTTGTAAGATTAATGTTTATAGGAAAGATGATTAAGTCTTTTTTCTTTTTTTAAAAAAAAATCAAAAGGATGGACCAATGATCATTAAATATTTTTTCATCAACAAAGCTGGAGGAATTAATTATCTTTTGACTGAAATTTTTTACAAAGAATTGGATATGTTTACTTGGGATCTTTGTAAGAGTTTAAAAACTTGCTATTGTAGATGGTCTTAGAGGCCTCCAACATGCCATATTATTAATATAAGATGCATATATATATTATTTTGTTACTAATGTGATGTGATGATATAATGAATTTTATTTTTCTTACGAGAATAAACCACAATTTGTTATATCTTCTTATACAGAACATTAAAAATTAATATTTCATTCTATAATTTACAAAGATAAAGATCAATTTCAACTTCAAATAACAAACGCAAATAAAGTTGGTATAGCTTTCTTAACCTAAATCTCAGTTACCCTAAAGCATTTCTATTATAGCTATAGAAGAATCATTAATAGAAGAAAACATTTCTTAATTTTTTACTGTTTGTTTGAATCCTTAATTAACCATTAGAACCATCATGTTAAATAAATAAATAACCTTTTTTGTGAAAAAAGTCAAATTGCTTATTCAACAAGTTAGTTAAAAGAGGGTGAAGTACATTGAAGTATTACTTGTTCTACTAAAAATATACGACTCTTTCGAAGTCAAAACGTCAGATGAACAAAGCTTAACCAATCATTACGACAAAACCCCAACTAGATAATAGAATTAATACATTCTTTGTCACGATCAAACGTGGTAAGCATCTCGAATTTTCTTATACCATCAAAACATGATCTTCTTCTACACCTTGAAACATGGCTTTTTCAAGAGATGATCAACAGTAACCAAAAAGAAAATTCTCTTCACAAAATGACAATCGGAAAGATTCCGATTTTGCCAAGTCATCATGTTGTTTTCCTCTTGTTGCTTGTTCTACAAGCCAATGGCCAGCAACAGACTGAAAACCCCGATCAATATCCTGTCACTAGACCAGGCCAAGTAATATCGGTTATCATTGGGATGCTTGTCTTTATGCTCTTCATCGCTTTAGTCGCTTGTGGTATTTGCTATAAATACAGAGGCACATCTTCTGGAACAAGCTCCGATACTGAAGATGGAGGAGTAATAACATGGCCAAGGAGGACAAGTCGTGGCCTTGACATAGATGTAATAAATTCATTTCCTTCTTTCCTTTACTCACAAGTTAAAGGTTTAAAAATAGGCAAAGGTGGTGTTGAATGTGCAATTTGTCTAAACGAGTTTGAAGATGAAGAAAAGCTTCGTTTATTGCCTCCTTGTAGTCATGTATTTCATGGTGATTGTGTTGATGTTTGGCTCTCTTCTCGATCCACTTGTCCTGTTTGTCGCGCTAGTCTTATGCCTAAACCAGGCAGTGATCTAAGCCTTTTGTATCCATTTATACGCCCACATGATGATATTGAAACTGGAGACTCTGGAAGAAGTGTATTGGAATCTCCTGATATACGTTTGTTACATGGATTGACAAGGAGTAATAACAATGAAGCAAAGAGACCACCTCGATCAAGGTCTACCGGATCATCAAACTGGAGAATAACTGAGATTTTGTTCCCTAGGTCTCACACAACTGGACATTCTCTAGTTCCTCAGGGAGAGAATCTAGACAGATTTACATTGCATTTACCAGAAGAGGTACGAAGACACTTGAGCCACATGACGACATTACCACAAGCTAGAAGCTCAAGGCAAGGCTATAGAAGCCGAAGTGTTGGGGGTGAGAGAAGAGGAATTCGTTCTCTAGCTCCGAGGAATATTACTCTTTCGTTCTCTTTCTCTTTTCAAAATGCATATTCTAAGTCAACAAAAGGTAAGGAGGAAAAAGAGATTGGAGAAGGGTCCCTTGAACGACTTAGGCCAGAGATTGTTCAGAGTCTACATTAATTTGTTGACTTTATCAAGTTTTCTTCATTGACAAGGTTAGATTATAGAGAATTTCAGGTGTGATCATAACCATGGATATAAGTATAGGTTTGTATATTAAGTGTGGAGAGAAACTAGAGGCTCTCTCTCTTGTTCTTTTAATAGTATGATTGTGCGAACTTGGTTTTCTGAGGAAATGTTTTGGAAAATGTTTGTATAATCTTAAATTCTCTTTACCTGTCCTATCAACCTAAGTAGCTTGTTCATGTGATACTAGTAGTATTATAATACTAATTAACATGTTAAAGCTCCTTTAAAGAAAAGCATGTTAAAGCTCGATAACACACACATGATAACAAAATTGTAAAGTGATTTCTCAAGTAGATTCTCGAATTGATATCTTTTAGAGGTAAAAAAAAAATTGTTATAAAAATTATTCCGCTGCCGAGCTTCAACAATTTGAAATTAACCTGTGTGCTACAGCGGATCATGCTGTTTATAGATAGCATAAAATTTAATTTATATGTTAAATGTGGCTCAGTGGGCCTTCGAGACTTGTTAACTAAGCCCATTGAATTTGATCTTAGAGTGATGTGGCAAGTAATCTGGTACGAATCCGAAAAAAGAGCATGACCAAGAAAACTAAACCAGTAATCTGGTTTTAATTGGTAAAAGTACAATTTCTATCAAACCGGTTATGGTATAAGTAGGCCCCACCATCTATCTTCTTCCTTCTTCACCATGGTATCTTACGGCTGAGCTTGGCGGAGAAACCTGAATCCGATTACTGCAATTTTCGAGTAAGTTTTTGCCGATGGCTTCTACATTAATCTCCTCAAATCTCTGTTCATCTTTCTTCTCTACTCAAAATCACGGCCGAATTCGAATACCGGCGACTTTGATTTCCGGGGGTGTCAATGTTCGCGCACGTCGTTCGAAAATAGTGGCCAAATCACTTGATCTTCCACTTCTTCCATTCAGCATGAGCGAAGTTAGAACCAGAGAAGCCTAATTCCTTTTTCAATTTTATGAAATCCTTGTGAATTGTTCGATTTTCATGCTTTATACAATTTACAGGTTCTTGTGCCAACGGAGAGTAAAACGTTGCATTTATATGAAGCAAGATACTTGTCTCTGCTTGAAGAGGTACGAATAAGTCTTTAATGGATGTTCTGCATATTGCTCTATTAGATTTTAGAACTTGGTTAGTAATATGTTGGTTTGGTATTGTGGTTTTGCTTCAGTCAATGAAAAGAAAGAAGAATATGTTTGTTCATTTCATTCTGGATCCTATTTCCATTAGTGAAACAGCAACTGAAGCTTCCTTTGCTGCTCGATATGGCTGCTTGGTACTCATTGAAAACGTAAGCATTGTTTTTCTCAAGAAACTTTTGATGAGTCAGGGCATTGTTTTAGTTCTTAATTAAACCTTACATATTTCAGGTTGAGAGATTAGACGTTGGTGCACTTGTATCCATAAGAGGCGCTGGCCGAGTGAAGATCTCCCGGTTTTTAGGGGTAAGAACTAAGCATGTACAGATATAAATTTAGCTTGAAGACTAGAACTAGACTGCGAGTTGCTCTGTGTCCTGTGATCTTTCCTGCTCTTTGTGCCATTGTTATAGGCTCTTAGAGTATTGTGTTATTGTTTCAGGCAGATCCTTATTTGTCCGGAGAGGTCAGACCGATACAGGATCGTGTAAATCATGAGGGCAGCAATGAATTAACCTCAAAAGTCTCTCAACTTAAGGAATCTATTAAGAATCTTAATAGCTTGGAGATCAAACTTAAGGTACAAACTACAAACTTACTAAGCAAAACAACTCAGATGTCTTCATCCACCGCATACTTAGCAATTAGATTTGGAAAGCTCTAATCTAAGTTGTATGTTCTTTTTACCTGTCAAATGATCTCCTTTGTAATAGGCTCCTGCAGACTCACCGCTACAAACTCGTCTCATTAACTCTTTAAAGTGGGCTGAAGATGATCCGCCAGTTGAATATGACGAATCATTCTTACCTTCCCTCCAAGAACGTCTATCCTTTTCTGCATTTCAACCCATATCTGGTAATATCTCATGTTTCCAAGAACCTTTAAAGTTTAAACTATCGAAATTTACATCACAATGAAGCCATGCAGTTCCCAAATCCGTTTGATTACTTAGAAAGCTTTGCTGAGTACTGCGGGTCTGCGAATTAAGAGCAAAACAAAACCTCAGGTTTTTCGGGTTTATCTTGTCTACAGGATCGACAAAGTCAGAACTATCAAGGTTACAACAGGAGAAATTGAAGGCAATGGATATAAAGGATACATTAGAGAGGTTAGAACTCTCAATGGGACTCATCAAGGAGAATATTTCCTCAATTGCAGCCAAACTAGCGATCCAATCCTTGGATATTCGCTAATCGCAATCTATACACTAAGTCTCTCCTTGTACAGCCAAGAGAATGTATATTCTATAACAAGTATCAAAAGACATCAGTTGATGCGGAGACTTACGGTGACTCGCATATGGTATAGTTGTAAATCTTGTATGCCAAGTAACAAGAAAATTACATAATCAGGTTAAGACTTCAGTAAAACCCCAAATTTTTTTCAAATATTTGTAATAACTTTCATGCCAAGAAACATGTAATAAAAACTGAAAACCTAGGTTAAATTGTGTCTGAAAATCTTGTTCGTGTCCATGATCGCACATTAACTGTTGACTTCCCGAATTTTTTCGCCCTATAGGCTGCCCCAATAAGTGAATGACGGCCCATTAAGCGTCCAAAGGCCCAATAAAACTCCTTTTCATCGTTTAGCTTTTTAACAAGTAGAAGAAATCTCCGGAGCAATTGAATTTAGGAACCCTAATCGATCGGAGGAATCTTGTAGAAGCTATGTCAGATCCTTACGAGAGAGTGAAAGGTGGAAGATTAGCGTTCAAAGGAGGTGACTTAGCCACGAGGAAGTCAATCGAAAAGAAGAAAAAGAAGAAGCTTAAGAAGAACAAGGAAAAGCTCGACGGTACTGAGGAGATTCCGGCGATGGCTCCCGACGGTTCAGCCACTTCTGTTACAGCCGCCGGAGATGATATCTACTCGATTGATGCCGCGAAGAAGAAGAAGTACGATGAGCTATTTCCCGTTGAAGCGAAGAAGTTCGGTTACATTCCAAAATCGAACTTTGAATCCACGGAACAGGCTCTTGATGATCGCGTTAAGAAGAAGGCAGATCGCTACTGTAAATAGGAATGTTTCTTTGTATCTCATCTTGTTTGTTTGATACAGAAAAATTTGCAGATTTTAGATGCATTCATGTTTAAACACTTATCTTCTATATTCAATTATAGCTTCTTCTACTCTTTTCTTGTAATTAGTACACTAATAATCTTAATCTGGTGTTCTGTACAAAGAATCTGGAAGATTTTAGTATTTGGTAATCATCTTTTAGTCAGATTTGCTTGCAGAGGACAATATGTTCATTGCATTCTTTAGTGAAGTTCTTTAGGTTCTTTTTAAATGTTGATAACTTTTGTGTGTCTTGTTTGATGAAGATTGAAACAAATTTTAGGGCTATAGTTGTTCAGTTGTTGTAAATTGTTTCATTTCGTATTACAGCATATATAGTACATACTATGACAATTTATCTCGATGTATCTACTTCACTCTTGTAATGGTTGGTTGAAGAAGCTAAAGGATGTTACAGAGAGGCCATTGTGACTGAGCTGCAGGAAGAATTGAGAGATAAGTTCAGTTTCTTTATGTTTATCAGTATGTGCTTTACATTTTACCACAAAATGAAGTACTTTCTTTTTCTTTTAGTAGTTATCGATGTTTAAACCATAGCATGAGATGGTTACCTTGAGTTTATTTCTTGACTATATTCAACTAGACAATTTCTCAGAGTGTCTAATACATATGTTGTTAGTAATAAATAATATATATTTCTTGAATCTAGAGACTCCATTGTCAGATAGATGGTTTGCTCTTGTAATATTCAGTTTTAGCTCCTGTTACCTCGAGGATTCTGATGTGCTGTTTCTTCTGGAGTAACCCTTTGGTTTCTTGCCCTAAAGGGCCAAAAGGTTCCGAGCTGTGTCCACCGTGATCGCCTTCTATCAGGTATTTCTTCACTAACGGAATTGCTCCTTACCCGGGAATCAGCAACGGTGCTGACAGTTGGTAGCTCACGACGGCAGATAGGGCAAGTATTGTGAAGCCGGAGCCATGGGATTATACAGTTGTTATGGTAGATATGTTTACACGGTAGTTCTGTTGCTTCTCCACCAACAATGAAATCTTCCATGCACACTGAGCATTGGGATGTTTCATTGGTTAGATGTTGTGGTGTAATAGTCACAGTCGGTAGCGCTTCGATGGTGGGTTCTGGTGCAGGTGGTGGTCCAGGCCTATCGTCTTGTGTTAGCTGTTCGATTAGCTGCTCCAAACCCGATGATCCATTAAAGAAATCATGTTGGTTCATACGCCGGAATGGTGCAGTATTTGATGGCTCAATTATATTTCCAAGTGGACTAGTCGGATCAATGGGCCTGAGAAGTACATATGTTCTTCTAGGTGGAGGTAAACCACCATTGTTAATATCGTCAAGGCTGCGGCGTCGTCGATGATGCAGTCGGGGTCTTGATTCAGGTTCCATAATGTTTCTTGATCTTGCCCTAAGATATGGGTCTGTACCAAACCCACGTATCATGTGAGGATCAAACATGAGTGATAGAGCTTCAATAAGACGAGCCTCAGGAGAAGCATCAAAAGGTGGAGCAGCATGATTGAAAGTAATCCGAGGACTTCTCATCTCAATCTCGACAACAAACTGCCCTAAGCATCGAGGGCACGCGATCTCTGATACATTCGAGGATGCAATCCGAACCGTACGATGACAATGGTAGCACCAGTATAAACCAAAAGTCCTAAACGCTCCATTGGGTGCATCATCAACTCGTGTTACCGGCAGGTTCCTTGACATGATTAGAAGAAGAAAATGTTATATACAAGACAAGCAATCATTTAAGTCTTCAGATATATAGATAATGATGAAGGTTGCATGAAGAAAATGAAGATTCTGTTCAAAACTAAAGGTCTTGTGTTTCGTCTTGACAAGGCAAAGCATGAGATGGATGCAGAGGCAATGCTCTGTTTCTTCTAGTGTTTTTGTCTTCCTTAAACATTAAAAGATTGCCTCTAGATAAAGGCTAGAATCATTTTATTGGATCCATCCATTTTTAAGGCTCGGCCCAATTAAGGCCTCATTAATTTCAGGAAATTTTCCAGTTAAATTTAAATAAGATTAAAAATTTCTATCATTGATTATAAATTTTTTTAGTCAACAAGATTGTGACATGTAAAATGTCTTATAACACTGAATTTAATGGTATTTTTCAAAAATGACTACAATAATAATGAATTTAATGATGGTTGAAACAAATAGTTCAGTAACATTGGATATAGAGAATTTTCTGAAGTCTCCAATCATATCATTTGAATTAAAGTTATTATTTTTCCGTTCAAAGAATTAAAGCTATCTTCACAACTGACCTCATAAATATTGTTGAAATTACAAACTTTTTTGCTTTTGACAAAAGAAAAAGTCAAAGAAACAGTGACCACATTACATTATTTGATATACAAGAAATCCAATGTTGTAGGTGAGGAGATAGAAAAAGTCAAAGTAAGAAGTCGGGTATTGGTGGCTTTAATTTGACTTCTTCTTTTAACTTAAGTTTCTATAGTTGTATTCAAGTTTTTATTTATTTATTTTAGTCAACAAGTTTTCATTTTAAAAAAAATGTATCAGAAATTGAAAGTTAATTCATCCAACAAAAAATTATATAATCAAAATCATGAAATATGTGTTGCTGTAAAAAATCAAAACATATAACCAATAATACCATTATTAAAATAATTTTGTCAGGTTAATAACACGGTTAAAATAATAAAAATTAAAGAAATTTTAAGAAATACTCTTTTTAATATATATATTTTTTTTTAAAGTGTCTCATCATGCCTATTTTTTTTCCAATTTCTAAACGAAATGGTAAGTTTTGAAATGGTAATCTTATTTGGGCTGCAAGTGACCTTTAGTCTAGTGGCAGGTGGTAAATTCAACTGAAGACAGGTGCACTTGCATGTCGAGGAATCTGAGTCCCGCCACCTATATTATGCAGGAACTTAGCTAATGGACCAGTTAGTTGTGGCCCAATGTTAACAAAAAAAAAATCTTATTTGGGCTAACTTTAGTTTGGTTATGTAATAAAATCCAAATTTATGTATAGGTTACATATCATATAACAAATTAAATAATTTGGTCAAATTTGAAAGCTAATTGACCAATACTAACCTAACATATTGATTGTTGAAAACTGGTTCAGACTGGTAAACAATGTAACGTAAAGAAACGCTTATGTTTTAAATGCTAAACGTTTTTTATATATTGAGAATGATTCTCACAAAATTCAATGAATATAAAGTTTGATGGATATTTATACGAGAAATTTTTAGAAATGCTAGAGTACTTTTCTCAAAAAATACTCTTTTTTTTTTGAAAATACAAAAAAAAATAAAAGGTATTTCTGAAAAAAAATTAGCTAAAAAGATATTTTTGCAATTCCCCTATTTATATATCATGTAACAAGAAATTTTGAAAAATAGAAATTTTGAAAAACTGGAATTTTGACACTATATTAATGGAAATTCTACATAAGTATTATTCAAACAAGTTTAGAATCGGCTAATAATTTATATAAATAAAGACTCATCTAATTTATTCAGAAATTCTGTTCTCATTATATTTTAAAAAATTGAAGGCAGAAAAATGAAACAACAACTCCATCCATTTTTGAAGTTTTCTTTATTAGTTATATGTCACTTTATTTGTATAGGATTTAAATAACATACTAATTAGGAATTTTAGGAACATGTTAATTCTTAAGCAGTACTTATACTCGAAACTTTTGGTATTAAACATAAGAATTGATTAGATAGAGATCAAAGATGATGAAAAAAAAACTAAAAGAGAATCTAAAACTGAAATGAAAAGGAAAAAAGTAAAGACTTATTCCAATGTTAAAAGGGTCCTCAAAAACGACTTTCGAATGAGTGTTTAAAAAAAAAAAAAAAACGAATTTGAATGTCCTAGAGAGAAGCTCGTGAAGAGGTTTAGTCAAAAAGAGTGTATATACAAAGAAGACTCTTTTCTTTTATTTTCTTTTCTCGAGTTATTGCATGTGGAGTTGTTAAAAGCTTTAGATGGGTATATGATTTGAAAGTACAAAAAAGCTAGAAAGTATATGTATCTACAAGTTATTAATAATGTATCTATAGGATTTTATGCCAAAATACTCTCTAAATCACCATTTTAATTTAAAATATTTAGACTATTAAAAGTCTGGATATAAATAATTATTTTTTAGGAATATAGAGTACCTATCAATTCTCCCTTTGATTTTGAGTTTAGTTTTTTGGTACAAAAATCTAGGCCTCATTTATGTATTAAGTTAGTTATGGTTCAATTCCATACCTCCTAATTTGGGTCGTGATTGGTTTGGTTTTTCGGTTTTGAGTATTTTGTCGATCCCCAATGTTAGTTTAGAAAATTTTGAAAAATAAATATTAATCTATCATTTTTTGGTTTCGTAAGATTACTATGTATTTTCTCAAAATTGTTTGTAAACTTGCAAAAAAAATAGTGACTCTAAGATTTTTATCACAGAAATCCATATATATTTATATATCGTATGAAAAATTCCCAAAGATATAGCTCATAAAATTATTATGTTAGGTCATCTTTAAGAATAAACTCGAATCAGAAAAATATGTGGAAGTGAAAAGATGAAGAAGAAAGTAAGGGAGGCTATAAACCTTATATAAAACACCCACCCACTTCTTCATGTGCTTTTTTTCTAACATTTTGATTCATTTAATTATTTGTTTATGCATTTTCTTCTTTTTTCCTTATGAATTGTCATTTAACTCATTTTAGCTATTTGGTATCTCTCTGGCCTAAGAATCTTTTAGTTTCAACTTTTGTTTACATTATTCTTTTTTCATGATCAAACTTCTTGATTGATGCGTTGATGAAGAAAACGTTAAACGTGTGATTTGGAGTTCGGTTGTTTTATAGATACTTATTTGGTGTGTGTAATACTTTTGAATATATAGTTTAAATATATAATCTTCCAAATAAATTGCTGCGGAAAAATGGTTTTATACTGAGATCTGTACTAGGCGGCGAAACCATTAGAGCACAAAGCAAATTCTAAATAAATAAATTCATAAAAAAAAATATCATCGACAATTTCATCAGATTTCCAACAGAAATTCAATGGAAAGCATTTCGTAAGATTTATGTCGATAAATTTTATAAATGTGGCGACTATAGTAAATTCGTTATAAGATTCTTCTAAACTACAATAAGGTAATTATAACATGGTATATTGGTTAGTATGACATTATTCTAAAGTATAGGAAGCGCTCTTACAAAAATTCACTTGTAAGATTAAATTTACCACAAGCACTAGTATAAATATACATATTCTTTGCCAAGTTCATGCATTTTGTCGGAGACATATGTTTCCAAAAATTCCCATACATACACTGTACACATACAAGGATGAGTGTTTTCATCAAAAATATATTAAATTTATTATTTTTTACATAATATTCCACTACAAACTTACAATTTAATAAATTGGGAAAGCATACAATTTTTATTTTCAATTCAACTGAACATTTAATCTATTTTCTTTCTATTTTTCAAACAATAGGATTCACAAAAATATTTTTTTTCTCAATTCTAAAATTATATAGTATTTTTTAAGAAATTAATCTTGTGTATAGAACAAATAATTATCTAGTATAAATATTAGTTGAATAGAACATTTGCTTGCTAAAAGTTTTTGAAATTGTGAAGTTCACCCATAAGGGGCAAAACAACTACTAAAAGTTAAATATTTAATGATAAACTTTTCATAATATATTTCAACACTAAAAACAAATATAGTTTTATTGACTAGCTACATCAAAGACAAAACCTTAGGCCAATCTCAAAGGTTATAGAAAGTTGAACTATATTTATTTTAAAATTGTCGCTCAAAATGTATAGAGTATTTGGTTGAATTAGATTGAATTTATGAATTATTACTGTATAAAATATTACATTTAGCCTTAACTCACATGGGGAACCCCCTCTCAAACTTTTTTTTTTTTTTTTTTTTTTGGGTTAGTTTTATACGAAAAATATGTAAATTTTCAAATGATTAGGAATGACAGAAGGTCTACTATTCTAATATTTCATCTAAAGAGTGTATAACTAATGAATTATTCATAGAACTTAGGAACTATTTTTTGAGTGTATATCATTTTTACTCCAAAATCATAGATCATATATACACATACATATATATATATATCTCAAATTCTGATTTCATAATTAGTTCAGTGTAAACTTTATATACATAATAATATAATCATTCTCTATAAATCTAAATAATAACTACTTGCCAATTTTTTCTCATAGTTGGGATGATCTAACTAATAATTTTTGTATCAGGGGTTCAATTTTTTCACTACAATTAATAGATTATAAGGGGATTTTAAGTTATGAAATGGATCTTTTTGATCAAATTGTTGACAAAAATATATATAATAAGATAGGTCTTGTGATTTAAGCACTTTCTAATTAAATTAAATTAAATCCTTTTTGATTTAAATAAGAAAATTATTTTTTTATTGTCAAACAAAATAAAATTAGCAGTAGTAGTAGACTGATAGAGCAATAAGAACTTAAAAATTGGTAATACGCTATTCGAGTTCGAATCACAAGTGAATATATAGAAGAAAGACTCGTAAAATAATTCACATAAAATAAAAATTTTCTTTAAAAAAACTAAGATTTGTCCTAAATGAGCCAGTCACATTCAAGATCTGAATGTTGGTCATATACAAAAGAGTGAAGAAAAGAAGAGCTGAGTCAGTGACAGCATAATGGTCCCAAGATCTGTTTCTTATCTTATTCAGTATTTATGTTTAAATGTCTGCTTATATTCTGTGGATGGTTCTCTCTTTCGGAAAACATCCAAAAAAACCCATCAACATTGTTGTACTTGTTGAGTTGTGGACCAGATAACAAAGATAAGGATCACGATCTCAAACTCTTTTCAGCTTTTCTTCTTTAATCTAAAGATATGTCTGTATCTAGATCTACTCACTTTTCTTCCAATGCCTTATTTTGGGTAGGTCCATTATGTTCTCTTTTACTATATATTAAGTGATGGCTTGAGTCCTGAGGTAAAGCACGAACTAAGTTAATTCATAAGTTGATTTTTAAGGTATAATATTGCGTTATTGTATAGTAAAATAAAATACAAAAATGTTTTCATTAGTGGAATGCCACATCAAACAATTTCAAGGAATCGTGTTTGTTCTACATGATATTGTTAAGGATTTGGAAATTGACTATAAATTGAGTTTTGTCGAGTAAAAAATTTTGCGTAAAGGTTTGGTTTTGGGCAAAAAAACTTTTTAAGCCACCAGTTTTTGCAATTTTACCTTGTATATTCAACAATGTTTGTTTATTAAATCATACATATAGTCCAACACAACCTTCATATTTATTCTCAAATAAGTCTTATAGTCATATGAACTAGATTTTCAACGTTCTCAAAATTAATTTTAAATTTCTTGTAACAAAAAATTTCTATTTAATATATTATTTATCGCAATTTTAAAAATTTGATATGAGTTATATTACATATTATTTATAATTTCGCATTGCATAGTTGTAGATAAAAAAATAAAGTTACAATAACTTGCGTTATTGAACCGGGATTATCAACCAACCCGAAGTTGACTTTTATATCATGGGTATAAGATACAGAAAATTAAAGATTGTACGATTTTTAATGAAAGAAAGTGTAACTACTACTTTTGTTTTAATACATTACATCGTAGTACTTATTGTATTAAAATAACTTCAAAATGTTGAGAAAATTAGCTACAACATATAATCAATAATGTCAGAAATTGGAAATTTTCTGTAATCTCATTTTGCATTTCGAGTAATATATACAAATTACATATTGGTAATAAGAAAAAAATAAGAGCTAACCTCCGACGAGCAAATACTCTTTGTTTGCAAGTCAGGGTTGATTTAAGAAGAGTTACTTACACAAACTTCAAATTATAAAGTAAAAAAACTACTAATCTTGACTTCTCACACTTCCAAGTCACAAATTGTACCACCAATCTGATTTTGAACTGCTTTAATCGCAGCTACTCTTGCAGCTGTTGCTGCTCTGTTAGCTGCCATTTCAGCTTTGTTTACTTTCTCAATCACTCTCCTTTGCTTCATAGCATTCTCTGCTCTTTCCCTTGCAGCCTGCAACAAGTCAATACAGATCAGAAACCATTACAAAACACATCATGAGATTCCATTAAAGAAGATCCTTAAACTTACCTCAACTGCTTTAAGTACCAATCCTGTAAAAGGAGAAGCAACAGAAGTCTTAAGCTGACCATTATCCCATTCACCACATTTAGTTACACCATTCCTAAACTTATACATTCCATAGCCTTGTTTACGACTCTCATGCCAAGCACCTTCATAACAATGTCCATTTGCAAACTGGTACACTCCAAATCCATGCATTTTGTCTCCAAAATACTCACCTGAATACGTATCTCCATTTCTACATTCAATCAAACCAATCTTATTAGACATATTCAATCACATCACCAATGAATTCACAGAATTGTGACAAAGAGATATACCTAAAATGGTAACGACCAAGGCCATGTTTTACACCGAATTTGAATTCACCAATGTAACAGCTACCATCAGCACATGTTTGAACACCAAAACCATGGCTTTGTCCATTACACCATTCTCCAGAATAAGAATCACCAGTGTAGAATCTGTAAACACCATAACCATGTCTTGATCCTTGTCTGTATTGCCCTTTATACTTACTTCCTTTAGCCCAACTCTCAATTCCAAAACCATCATATCTTCCATCAATCCAATCACCTTCATATTTACCTTTCATGAAGTAATAGTAAACTCCACTTCCATTACACTTGCCTTTGTTAAACTCTCCTTCATAGAAATCACCATTACTGTAACACTCAACTGTTTCTTTACCAATCTTCTTCTTCTCGCTTCTGGTTTCCGGTTTTGGTTCGCCGATAAACCATTGAACCGGTTTTGATGATTGGTGACGATTTGACCGTTCTTTAACCGTTGAGATGATTTGGTTAATTAGGGTTTTGTTCTTCGAAGCGAAGAAGAGTGTAACGGCGACGAAAATTAAGGCTATCAGAAGATTCTCCGAAGTTGGAATCTCGTTACGACCTAAGTAGAAGAAGAAGAAGAGAAGAGACAGAAGCGTGAAGAAAGAGAGGTAAACCACGGCGGAGATTGAGCTAAACCGGATTAAACCGGACCCGGTTTTACGAGGCGATTTTTTTCTTCTCTGTTTTTCTTCAGAAGAAGAAAAACTCTCTTCGTCCTCTGGTTCAACTTTGTGATGAGATTTGATGAGATCAGTCTCGGAGATTGAAGAAAGGCTATGAATCGATGATCGTACAGACGGTGATGAACGGAGAAGAGAAGATTTCGTCCTCGTCAACTTCGCCGGATTTTTCTGGTTATCCATTTTTCGTCCTCAAGCCACATCTCCGGCGTCAAACTCCGTCGTTTAAATTGAAAAAAAAAAACAACATAAATGGTTTTAAAATTGAATTAATTAGGAAAGAAAAATGGTAGATTTGAGCTATGGAGATTGTCTGAGTGGAGAAGGAGGTGAAGCTATTTATTGGAGGAAGAGACTAAGGAGAAATATTCAATCAAGACCGTCTAAATTTAGATCCAACGGTTGATATACGCTGATAAATTTAAAGCCGTTAGATTAAGGCATGCCCGGATGATGAGGTAGATCTTAACCGTTAGATGAGTCTTTGGCTGACCCAGACAAAACTGTTAAGATTCTTATTCGTCTTTTTGCTTTCTTTGATTTTTGTACCGTGTCATGACCGGCACGTGCCAATGTCATGACAGATTCTTAACAAATGAGATCTTTGGTAACATTAATTAAGAAGTAGAATAGAATATGGATCTAGAAACTGCAACGTCAAGCCAATATTTGACACAAAAATTATAATTTATATATGTATTAGGTGATAACTTATGTAACTGCACCTAAGAAAATCAAAGATCACACACATATATATAATTGCAAGTGACGACCAATGTTGAAAGACGAAGACCAAAATTATGAGAGAAAGTAAACCCTTTATCAAAAAATATATATATGAGAGACAGTAAACCAATTATCAAAAAAAAAATATATGAGAGAAAGTAATTTCAAAAATAACATCACAATATAGAACAAGTAATATACCTAACGTTTTATCAAAATTTATAAAATTAATAATTAAAAAAAATTATTAAAATCTACGTTCCAATAAACTTTTGTTAATCTCTAACAAGGAGAACGAATTTACATCATCTGTGGCCAAAAATAGAAAAAAATCTACATCATCTGTGGCCAAAAATAGAGAAAAAATCTACATCTACTTTTTATATAGGCTTTGACTGACACATGTTTTTGGACTAGTTATTGGATTTTACTTTGGCAAAAACTAAATTTTCACCAATCATAATTTTGCATAATTAGTTTTTCAAAAACTAGTTTCTTGAAGTTTTTACTAATTAAACTAAGAAACCAAAAACCAAAATTTCCTAGTTTTTCTCATACAGTTTTCGTCACTTTTTCCAAATTTAGAATTATTTTTCAATTACTTTATTATTTATTTAACTAAAATACTTAACAAATAATTTGTTGTACATTACCAAATTGTAAATAAAAAAACCATCCACATTAAAAAAATAAACTTCTAAAAATAGTGTTTGACTTCCACACTCGTATAAATTTTTATTAAATTCAACATATATATATATATATATATACATATTTGACTTCTTATACTTCTAAAAGTAGTGTTTCACCTTAGAATTTTTATATAAATAATTTATATATTTTTAATGTTATTTATAAAATATTTGACAAGTTTTATTTTTAATTATTTGGAAAAAAAATTCAAACGAAAAAAAAATCTGAAAAACCAAAAGCTATAGATGTTGCCATTCATAATTTTTAAAAACTAAATTTACTGTAAAAATTAAAAATTAAAATCTAAAAATCAAAACCTAGAAACTAAAATCCTAAAACTATAAACCAAAAACTAGTTTGCCATTAGCAAACCGTATAGATTTCTAGTAAGATATATTTCAATATTGGCCTAGAGGTGGCCCATATATAGATATTATTTACAGCTGGTGCAATAGATTCATGAACCGGCCCAAGAAAATTAGATTGTCGTTTAAGGCTATTTCTGTAAGGATTGGGCCTTATATCAGAATCGAAAGACTAATGAGTAAACTGATTATGAAGAAAGAATTAAGTTATTTGTTTCAGCCTTAACCCAAAAATATTATAGGCCCAAGACCCATTATTTCTAAGTTACGACATAAACCTACTAATTTCGTAAGTTTTTTTGGTAGGAAACTAATTTCGTAAGTTTAGACATAATATTAATGGTTAAGTAAAGATTTTTATTTAAAAAAATAACTTATGATAAATAAAATATTCATTATCGCTAGTGACCGATAATGATACATACACGTATGGCCGATCAAAAAACGAATGCGCAAAGCCACAAACCACTCAGAAAGAATAATTATTAAAAACTAGTGATAGATGCACCCAAAAAAAAAAAAATAGTGATCAAAAGTAAACTTTTCTTTATATATCAATTGAATCGATTAAGATAAGATCATTAACTCAATCTTTAAACATATATACTAGTAGTCGTAGATTAAAAGAAGATATGATATTTAGACTATGAATTAGATATTGTCAATCCAGTTATTAATGAAAAAAAATCACCTAAATAACATGTGAAATTACATATTTCTGTGAAGTCAAATTTTCGTAGCAAAAAATAATAAAGATCGATATTCATCTACTTAACCAAACATGTTGGTGAACAAAATTCTGGAATGACTAGAAAAGAAATTTGATAAATTTTTATTTACAATTATTAACACTATAGTGTTGGTGCCGACGTATTCACTATAGTGTTGGTGTCGACACACATGATGGTGTATATATAAGTAGTGAAATTCCAGCTATATATATATATATAGTTTGATACATGAAATAAAAGAGGAATTGACACAACTGATCTAAAGGGTTTGGTTGGTGAAAAACTAAATAAAAATTTAAAGAAGTGGACAGGTGCATTTAGGGCAATGTATATAAGTATATGGCCTACTAACTTCAAGGCAAAACTCAACTCAACTCAAATATTTCACTTTTTGTGCCACCCACAAAAGTAAACATCGAATCACATGCTTCAAAAAAAATATGATCCAAAGTGCATTCCCTCTCTTCAAAATTAAAGAATTAATTCCTTAATACTATATGCAAGACAAGAATATGTATAGTTCGTGTGATCGCATCTTTTGTAGATATTTCAATGTAAATTGAAGGTAGTTGTATGGTTAAGTTTACAATCAATAATATAAAATACGATTTAAACGGTTGCTTAGAACGATCTGGATAGATATTATGTGATAGGCGAAAAATAACTCACACCAAAAATATTTAGTTCAAGAAACGAGAATTATCACGTATTTATATATTAGTAAAATTATGATTTTCTTTGATGATAGATAATTTACGTTGGCTATTCAATGGTTCTGAATTTAGTTGGAAAAATTTGTTTGGTACCTCAGTCAATATTTAGCCGATTTATTCGTTATCATGTAATTAATATATGTCCAAGTCTGTGTGTCCTATTGGAATATTATTTTTTTGGTAGTACCTTGGATCCTTACAAAATTATTAAATAGTTTTTGCCAAAACGACACTTCTATTTGAATAGTTGCACAACTTTGAAGTTGAAAGGATTGTTCAACTTGCAAGACGATGTTTCTTCTTCTTCTACGTTTGTTTTTTTGGGTTGCTTCCATGTGTGGTTGACTTCAATAGTTTTATTTTATTGTTTTTGATAATTGGTTGACTTTAATTGTTTTACGGCTAATCTTATAATATAATATACGAAACGTGATTAACAGTGACTTGTGAGGCTGGCAAGTTTTCGATAAGATTGGTTTAATTGTGTGCCGTGTTTATATGGGGTTGACCTTGACACAACTTGTATTTAAAAAACTTAAACTCTGCATGCATAGAATAGATATGAT
Organism: Lepidium africanum; assembly: GCA_900406405.1. Classification (NCBI taxonomy): domain Eukaryota; kingdom Viridiplantae; phylum Streptophyta; class Magnoliopsida; order Brassicales; family Brassicaceae; genus Lepidium; species Lepidium africanum. The sequence goes on along the minus strand of OVAX01002801.1, from coordinate 1,351 downwards.
ATAATAAAACTGGTTCGATATTAAGTAGTTGCATAATCGTGTTCATGACCGTTTATTTTGATAGATATTAACATTCAAACTAATTTTCACATAAGTTTAGTGTCATTCCGAAAATTCTGTGATGTTCAAGTTACTGGTAAACTTGTTTAAACAAAAATTAGACTTTGAGACAAAAAAAATAATTGTAATTATGAGTCTTGCCATTAGTGGTCTAAGATCCAAATTTCTGGAAAGGATAACATAAACCATCTAAGAAAGAAATGTGGTTAAATGTTATATTGATGTGTTTACGATATGTGATATTGTTAGAGGTTTGTAAAAAAGTTTATAATTATGAGTCCTGCCATTAGTAGTCTAAGATCCAAATTTCTGGAAAGAACAACATAAACTATCTAAAAAAAGAAATGTGGTTAAATGTTATATTGATTTCAGCGAATCTGTGTTTAGGATATGTGATATTGTTAGAGGTTTGTAAAAAGTTTGTATATGTTTAGAGGCTGAATAAATTGTACTAGATATTGAAATTACACTTTATACGATGGAGACTAACCCTAATCATTTAGTAAACATAATTATATTTTCTATATCTTGCTATGTACTCCTATAGTTTGAACTATAAATTGGATTTTGGTAGACATCCAATTGTTAACAAAATAAAAATCATCTGAGGAAAGAGGATTCGTAGCTAACTAGAGTGTAGTTGGGTCCATGAGAGATCCATGCATGAAGAAGTGAGTAGGAAAATATTGAAGTATCAAAGAGGCAAAGGTGGCCGCAAGAGGATCCTCAACCGTTTATAAGTCAAACCATTGTGTTTTGAATTAATATGGGATGCAATAGTTGACCTACTTTAAGTATGATATGGAGTTTGGCTTTTTGGTGAGAAAGCGTGTGTGTCATTATTATTCGTTAATAAATGTTTGGTTGCTTATGTTTACCTTAGCAGCATCCATGCTTATTCGTGAGTTCAAGATAAGTTTTGTCTTCTGGTAGTCTAGGTGGTTCCAGGTGAGGCCTTTAGCTAATTGTTTTGCATAGTAGGAAAATATGATGGATATTGAAACAAAATTGGGGAATTGAGTCTTTGGTCAAGTGGTTTAGTACCAATTATGATTTTTTTTATCCAAATTCTAATTTAGGGTGTCGTATTTGTTACACGTGATATTGACATTGTTAGAAGTTTAAAAATTTGATTCTAAATCAGACTTTGTCAATCTAATTATTGACAAAAAAGAAATTGTAAACAAAATTATATAATATTGAGTTTATGAATAGCTACATAACCATTATAACAAAAAAACAGATTTGCAACGCCTTTTTTCGTTGCTAATTCGTTGTAAAACCAGTTTAC
>OVAX01002800.1:0-25609 GCA_900406405.1 Lepidium africanum | reverse complement strand
AAATATATGTCATCCGATTTTGAAGATACTTTGACAATGATACTTGCTTCATTAATGTTAATTCTGAATGGATGATCCATGGCTTTGTACTTCCCTCCTGATTTAGCTAGACTGAAATTCTCAATGACCAACCAATCACCTTCTTGCACATAATAAGAGAATTTACCAACCTGGTCCTTTTTGATCGTAGCATGAATAAGAGATCCCTGTAAAATAGTATAGTATTATTAAAAATTAGGAACATCAGTTTTTGTTGAATATCAAGTATACAAAATAAAGAAAACGGGAAAAAAACATACTGATTCATCTGATACAAGCATGTCCAAATTATTATTNATTCATCTGATACAAGCATGTCCAAATTATTATTAACATAGGCACCAGAAGGTTTCCATGCATGCAGAACTTTGACACAAATTCTCCATTGAGTCTTGAATGGCCTAAGTTCCTTCATTGGACTGTAAGAAACCATTGAATTTGTGAGTCAATTTTTATGTGATTCTATGAAAAATAGCACTAAAGAAAACTGATTTGAGGGTTAAAGACTAATGGACTATATATAGAGTACGATTAGGGTAAGTATAAGGTTTCCTATGTAAAATTTTAAAGATTCGAAGTTATCGTAACCATAAAAATAGAGTTTTCAAAATGTTAATAAGAAAAATATCTAAACATAACGAAAGTTAAAGTCGGTATGTACGAAAGTTAGTTACATTGTACATCTGGATATCACATAAACTTCAAAAAAATCATAGATATGATATATCTAAACGTCTATTTCAAGCTATCATAACTATATATCGACTTTCAAAATCAAATACAAAAAAATACCACATTCGTAGATATGATATATCTTAACAACTATTTGAAGTTCTGCTAACGACAAAATCGAGTATTCAAAATCAAATAAACAAAGATAAACTCGTTAGGTCCAAGAGTTATATGGATTATCCATAGATAGATTGGATAAATCCGATTAGAAATCGAATATCCATTGATTATTCGGTTCAAAACTATAAAAAGACGATAACAACATTAATGAATTTTATTTCTCTAAGCAAATTGATGGACAAATATGGTCATATTCGATTAATTAAGGGATTTTTTTGCCTAATCATTCACAGAACCAATTAGAAATCGGATGATCCTATCATAAATCGGGCAGAAATAATGAACTTCCAAATTTGCCATTAATGAAATCGAATTAGGACTAAAAAATCAAGGGGTAATCGATGTTATATTTACAAAACGGAAAGGTTATTTGTAAGAAAAAGAGGCCAATGAACCCCGATTAATAGAATAGATAACTTCGAATCTTTAAAATTTTACATATTCACGGAAACCTTATACTAACCCTAATCATACTCCATATATAGTCCATTAATAGTCTTTAACCCTCAAATCACTTTTCTTCATTGCTATTTTTCATATAATCACATAAAATTGACTCACAAATTCAATAGTTTCTTACAGCCCAAGTGAAGGAACTTAAACCATTCAAGACTCAATGGAGAATTTGTGTCAAAGTTCTGCATGCATGGAAACCTTCTGGTGCCTATGTTGATAACAATTTGGATATAATCGTATCAGATGAATTGGTATATTTTTTTTCCCATTTTTTTTTATTTTGTATACTTGATATCCAACAAATACTAATGTTCCTAAATTTTAATAATTATGTACTATTTTACAGAGATCTCTTATTCATGCTACGATCAAAAAGGATCAGGTTCGTAAATTCTCTTATTATGTGCAGGAAGGTAATGGGTTGGTCATTGAGAATTTCAGTCTAGCTAAATCGGGAGGGAAGTACAAAACCACGGATCATCCGTTCAGACTTAACATTAATGAAGTAAGTATCATTGTCAAAGTATCTTCAAAATCGGATGACATATATTTGCGTCTCACTAATTTTGATGACATTGTTCAAAATCGTTTGGATGCAGACTATCTTATAGGTAAGATTAACAATTTTTAATTAACAGTTTTGTAGTTTTTATATTACATATTTGGTTCATTGCATTATTTATATATACATATATCTCTATTTTTATATAGATATACTTGGACAAGTTCTTAATGTTGGCGAGATGAGGTCTATCATGGTCAATAATAAACCGACGTTAAAGATCTAATTCCATCTCTGGGATGCAAGGTATCCTTTCTGTTTAATAATTATCGACTTTTAATGAGATTATATTGTAATGTATTTGTAAATTTTATTGTTAGTGATATACGTATATCGTGTACACTATGGGGAAAGTTTGCTCAATCGTTTTTTGATGTTTACGAACATTCAGATGGTGAAGTAGTTACATGCTTGATTTGATTTGCAAAAATGACTATTTAAAAAGGTATGAATTTTTGTTCGTCTAATTATTTACAATTTTCTATATGTCTTAATTCAATGTAAACTAATAACTATATTTATTTACCATACAGGAGAAGTTCACGTCGCGAGTGCTTATGATACATCTCAAGTTTGTATAAATTTTCAGCTTCAAATTGTCCGAGATTTTGTCGATATGTATATATAAATAATTACGATTTTCTTTAGATATCGTATATAGTAATTTTTCATTTTGTGGTTTGTACAATTTTACTTCTTATTAGATTCATAAATGTAAACTAAACTTGATATGTTTGTTTTAGTTTGCTGAATGATGCTAATACTATCCAACGCCATGCCATGTTGCAGTATACGAAAGATAAAGATTCATTAGCCTCTGTTAAATCCAAAAGTATTAAGGACATGCTTGAGATAAATGAGGTTATTTGATTTATGTTCATAATATTTTATAATTTCTCGAGTGATATCCTCAATTCTAAATTTTAATTTCCAAATGTTGTTCATTTTATAGGTCTCCCAAAGTAAGATCACATGCAAGGATATTGATATCGACACTGATTGGTCTTGGTATTATTTTAGTTGTCAACAATGCAGTAAAATTGTATACATTGTGCCAAAGAAAAAGGATGAAGACAAATCTAAAGAGGATGACAATAAAAATTTTTGGTGGGGAAGATGCAAATTGAAATCAACTAATGTTATTTCAAGGTATAATAATTTATTTTGTAGTTTGTTTAATTCGTCCAAATTTTATTTAGTTTTTAATTTGGAAATAATTATTGTTTTCATTTAGATTCAAGCTTCATTTATGTGTCTCGGATGAATCTGGATCAACCAAGTGTATGTTGTGGGATAATACAGCAATGGAAATTTTAAATCAAAGTGCATCTCAATTATTGAACAGTTGCTTTGATGAGGTATCTTCAATTGCTTTAATTAGTGTTGTTTGATATACAAATTGGTAATATGTTTTTATTGTGATTCATAAAATTTTGATTTAAATTCTTTTTTTTTAAATCCAAAAAATCTTCTCACTCCTATCCGTAATTTGATTGGGAAAAGTTTTGAATTTTTCCTTAGTATGATAAGGATAATTTCCAGAATGGTAATAATACATTCAAAGTATCTGACCTAGCCGAAATACTTGATCCAGCTAATGTACTTAGTAATGGTTCTTACCAAGATATTAATCCAGGTTCTTCGACTTCTTTAAAGCGCAAAGGGGACAGTATGTTGTCTGATTCGTTTGATGAGTCTTCGTCGTCCTAAACTAAGAAACTATGTGTTGAACTAACTAAGTCTGGATTTGATGATGAAGATCTAAAGAAGGAGTTAGTGTATGAAGATTAGAAATAACTCTTTATATATTTATTTTTCCATTTCAATTTTAGTTTAGTCGTTTAAAAAATAATTTCACCTTTTTTTTTTCTTTATGGAATTATTAATTAAGTTTTGTTGCTTATTTTTATATTTAAATTTAAATTGGTTATTGGTTATTCATTTATTTATCTCTAAAAAATAATTCATTCAATATAGTTAAATTCAAATCTAAACATGATTTAGAAGCCATTATAAAGTCACAAATACTTTAGAAGGAGAGTATGACTAAGAATATAGTATTACCTTTTGTTTCTTCTATATTTTTTTAAAATTTCGTTTTTTTTTCATTTTTCAGTTATTATGAACTTTTTGATTAATTATAGTATCAGTTATTGATAATAAATATATAAAATAATCAAATTAAAATTATCATGAATAAAGTGATCACTCTTTAGATAATCGCGAATATGTACTTGAAAACAATCATGATCAAACTATTCTGAATCCTAACAATAATGTACAGAGTTTAACTCCCTTTTCCTTTATTATAGCTATAGAAATAACATCTAATCAATGTATTTGTCTCTTTTTAATCTATCTTATAAAAAATAGATTACAAGTTTATTATTATACATAACAATAAAATAAAATTCAAATAGTAGAAAATTTACTAATAAGTGATAGAAATTTTGATAGTTGATAATTTCAAAATAGTAGAAAATTTACTAATAAGTGATAGAAATTTTGATAAAAAATTATCGAGGGATCAATTCCCACTGCATGTATTATGCAGAAACTTGGCTAATTGGCCGGCCAATTGTGTTCTAATATTGACAAAAAAAATCTACAGCATATATATTTAAATTTTTATGAATCAAACTTTCAATTTCAAAAATCAAAGCTATATTTCAACGGTCAAAAAAACTACAGTAAAAATCCTACAACAAAAAAACTCAAAGCTACATACCTTATCAATCAGGCCTAAATCTTATCACAAAACTTCATTAGGAAAAGTTTCTTCACATTTGACCAAAAACTTCCAGAGTTAATTTGTGTATATTTCATTCAATTCCGGGTTGATTTTTTATTTTTAAAATTCTAGCCAATGGCAATAAAGTAAAGTTAACTATTGACCAATATCTACATTGATATACATCTTAATAAACTTACCAATATACACATTGTGATTCTGAGTTTGTCGAAAAAAATTAATAGTGATGGCGAATGGAAAGTTGAATAGATATCAAATCATAAATACTCATAAATAGTTTCCTCACAGAATCTCAATGATATTCATGCAGTCACGTTCTAATCTTTCATACGTATTTTCTTTATATAACCTTATCAATTTTTATAATTTTGAATCAAATGATTTCATAATTCTTCAATTTTGATAAGTGAAAAAAACGGCCGGCGATATACCGCAAGAAATGACCGGCGAGAATGATTCCAGTAGATTCGCAACCGGAAAACACCTCGACCGAACAAAACATCCATCAATAGACACCAACGAGAGTCTTTCGAGCCGATTTTCCGTCGAGAAACCGAGAATGGGACCACCGCCTGGGACTTACTTAGTCCAACTCCCTAAAGACCAGATCTACCGCGTTCCTACACAGGACGATGCTGACCGTTACGAGCATCTCTCTCGCCAGAAACCAAACCGGTCGAATTGTCGGCGATGTTGCTGCTCTTTCCTTGCTGCTTTACTTATTCTTCTCATCCTCGTAGCACTCGTCGTCGGAATCATCTTCCTTGTTTTCCAGCCCCATAACCCACGATTCTCCGTGAGTGGAGTCTCCATCACCGGAATCAATTTGACGTCATCGTCTCCAATCTCTCCGTTAATCAAAATCAAGGTACGGTCTCATAACGTTAATGGAAGACTCGGTTTAATCTATGAGAAAGACAACGCAGCTGAGATATTTTACGACGGAATCAAACTTGGTAACGGCGATTTCTCGGCGTTTAAGCAGCCGGCGGAAAATGTGACGGTGATTGTGACGGAGTTAAAAGAATCGAGTATTCAGTTAACGAGTTCGTCACGTAAAGAGTTAACGGAATTGCAGAAGAAAAGAAATGTGCCGTTATTTCTCGAAATTAAATCGCCGGTTAAGTTTAAGGTTGGCGCCGTTACGACGTGGACAATGACCGTTACGGTGGACTGCAAAATAACGGTGGATAAGTTAACGAAATCAGCAACTGTGATGACGGAAAGTTGCGATATGGGCTTAAGCCTGTTGTGAATTTCCAGCTAGTTTTTGTTCATTTGACATTTCAAATTTTGGTTCGGTTCATATTATTATAAGTTTTTAGTTCGGTTTTAGTTCAATATTGTTTTTTTGAATTATAAATGAAATTTGCTCCGTTCGAATTAAATGTCTAATTAATTAATTTGGGCTCTGTATTTAGATAAATAAGTATATTAGCTAAAATCCTATTATATTAAATTAGTAGAAAATCTTGGTGAGATTATATTTTTAGTAAGAAAATCCATAAATTCGGCATAAACGCGTTGGAAGTGAATTTATAATTATTATTATTTCCTTTTTGGTCAAGATATCTCACCATTAATAGATCACAGTACATACTCAGAAGAAGAGTAAAATTATGTAATCAGAAAGCACAAAGGACAAAATTGCAATTTTAATTTTTTGAAGGCCTAAATCGTAAGAAATTGTAATTAGGATGCAGTTAGCGGAATTTTAATCTAAATATATTGTAAGCTTCAATAGAGGAGTTAAACTCCATCAATGCTCCAAAAGAGAAAACATCAAATCAGACCAAATTTGCATTGACGTTTAGACATAGAAACATGCACCAAAATATACATCTAAGTCCTAGAAGAAAGAGTTCTTTAAAGATACTTAGCTCGGCTGAGATAGGCTACGGGTAACTCTTCTTGCAGTGACACCGCTAGTTGAAGCTAGAGAAGCTTGAGAAGGACCATTTTCAGTTAACTCTTCTTGGCTTCTAAGTTGTCTTTTTCTCTTGGATGTTGGAGCTGTGGGTTGAGTCTCGTTTTCCTCCTCATTCACTGCTTCTTCAACAGCTTCTGTTTTTGTAATTTTACCCAAAGGCCATGGTTTTCGGCAACCAGAGCAAACTTTATCACCCTGCAGTTTCAATGTGATCAGACAATGTAGTAGTATTAAAGTCAAACTCACTAACCATTGGGGTTGAGGAAATTTTAAAAAGTTGTGTGCTTACCCTTTGAGATAACAATTTTTTGAGGCAGTACTTGTGTATCCGGACAGTGCAACCTTCATTTGGACACAAATCCGCCTGGAAAGTTGGAACCAAGAGTCAGAAAACACAAGGATTGGATATGAAATCAGAGGACAATATATCTACACAAATTGAGCTTCATTTTACACGAGAGTCCTAATCCAATCAGGTTTCATCAAAATGCAGACCTTTACTCCAGCTTCATTGCAGACCTCACAGGAAGGAACAGCATTGTTCCTGAACCAACTGCGCAGGTCAAGAAGAGATCGTATACCAAGTCCAATGTTTCCCTCATTTATTCGGCACAGCCATTTGTCCCTTACAAGTTCCTCGAGAGTTTTGTCCTTCTGAGACATTGAAAAGTTCTTGAATGCAGTAGGAATTTGCTCTTGACTGCTGCTGGCTTCACTTGGTAACTGCAATATCAACACAAGATCTATCAGCCATAACAAATGAGACTCAAATCATATAGTTAAATTAATTGATTAGCATTTAATTAAAAGTTGGTGCTATAGCAACGAGCCCAGATAGTTATCTTCACCAAATAGACAGAGAAGAAATGCTAGGTATCAGAGATTCGTTTTTCATAAAGATCCAAGGATCATACACGGGGATGAGACCCTTTATATTATACAAGAAGAACTTAAGAATCTATGAATATATGATCAACAAGCCTACAAGGGACAAAGTTAAGATGGCATAGAAAACTGATTATAAATGGTGATTCTGCAAGATAGTAGCAAGTTTTGGAGATGCCATGACCAGTTGATTGAACAGAGGTTATAAATGGTTTCTTTCGTCAGTGACGAGGTCAAAAGCATAAGAATTGAGGGACTATGATTAACCTGATTCTCCAATCGGATATTAAGGGCATCAAAACCTGATATGCATCCTTGAGCAGCTTCATCCTGTGCAATTGCTTCTATCTGCCAGAAGTTAAATTCATCAATTTCACAGACATGTTGCACAAATATCCACTTCATACAACTCATAATCATCTGAGTGCACACATAGCAAAGAAAAGGAGAGTGCTAAAGCAGTATTATAAATGTGATATAACTTGTAGCATTAGTCTCGTGGAAAAAAGAGAGAAATCCAAATACTGATAAGTCTCCCCAATGGAACTAACTTTTACTTTCTACTCTAGCTTCATTACAAATGAGACGACGAAATTTGATCAACAAGAAACAGAACATAAGCCAAACAACAAACATCTGAACGTCACTTACAATGCCTTTAAAGAATGCAATCTGCGGAACAGAATATTTTGTTCCGAGTTTGGATTGCTCATCAGACACATTGTTAACCACACCATAACAAACTTGGCCATCATACTGATCTCTACAAGCCCTCAACTCAAAGTGAACATATGAGAGTTCTTTGTTTATCTCAAGAAGGTACTTGTCAAATATCTTTTTAGCAGCTCCTGCAGCAAAAAAAAGAACGAAGAATATAACCAATATGATGTTCAATGATTCCTTTAACATTCAACACAAAGATAACCAATTCAATTTTAAATTCTTTTCATTTCCACAAATTTTGTAGTACAACTCAATCAACGTAATGGTTAAACCCCAGACACGTTTACAATATCAACAGCAGCATATCGAATTGTACAAGTAGCTAAAATCCAATAAATTCAATATTTACGCAGTACAACAGAGAGAACGTTGGCACAGCAGATATACAGAAATTAAATTACATTATATTTCCCGAATTTTCATAGCAGCTGATTAAATTTTGATTCGAACAAAAAAAAAAGTAATCCGGCGCAAACCCATAAAAGTAAATTGATACATTTATTAGAATCGAGAAACGAAAATTAAATCAGAGAAAAGAGCGACCTGGGTTTCTACCGGTAACGCCGGTGAAGATTGAATGAAATTCTTTCTCTTTGAGAGGACCTCGTGAAATCAAAGCCTGAATTAGCGTGTGGTGTTTCCAGCTTAGCGATACCATTCTCAGATCCGCCAGGAAAAAAAAAGTTAGGGTTTTAAAATCACGTGAACCTTAGGGTTTCTGTGAACTAGGGTTTTATTGGGGAAGAAAGAAACTACGGTGAGAGCGAAAGAGATGGCGGGAAGGGGATGGAGTCGATGACGTCATAAATTGATTTCGACGGCTAAGTTAATATGGCTTTTAATTATTTTTTGCTGAAAAGTAAGAGTGGTTGAGTTGGACGTAATTGTAAAGTGGTCCTAATTTAAGGAATATTAACAAAACTACCACTGAAATTTATTAATATTACAAAATATGACATTTTGCCGAATAGCTAACTATCATCGTACTGACGAATATACTCTCAGTATACCAACAATTTGGTGTAGTTTTTTTTAAATGTATTGAGTTAAATATTAGAAAATTTCTTTGACCAAAGAAAAAAAAAAAGAATTAGAAAATCGTAATGAATGGATAATACTGAGATGTAAAATAAAATAAAATAAAATAAATAAAGAAGCAGAGCTTAAACATGAAAATGGACCTGCAATGCATTTAAAGGAGAGATAGAAGATCAAAGGAATGACAAAAAAATAAGTACCTCAGAACAAGACAAATATAACTGCAAAAACACGCTCTCTTTTTTTGTTCCCCTTTGCATGTAACGTGCAGATAACAATTTCGTATAATTCTCACTAAAACTTTTTAGTAGTAACTAATTCGAAATTTGAAAATGATTTTTTTTTTTGTGCCACAACGATATTTGAAAATGATAAGTATTGACCGTTTGAACTTTTTTTTTTTATAAACTCGACTTATATAAAAGTCAGGTACAAAAAAAAAGGGATTTCAAAATATATCAAAAATTTTGAATTTTTATTTTTATTTAGACCCTAAATGATAATCAAAAAAATAAATTTTGGTATGGGTCAATGCAAATGCACATTTACACTCGCAAATGGTCCGGACGTGTCTACATCATGTGAAATATCTGGATTTAAAATATTTATTAAAAAAAAAACACAATAGGTTAGATATATGTGTCTCAAAATTTGACATTGCATTATAATAGAGATTGGTTAAAATCCTTTATGGTTCTTTAATTGTAACATTACATGTTTCAGAGTTTTATTGACTTTAGTCATGTGGGTATCAATGCATCATGGCTTAAAGATGCATATTCATTAATGAAAGTTAAAGAGGTTTATTAGCGGGTGTTTTAGAAAAAAAGTTGTTCATTTTTAATTGATGTTTTAAGATTTCTATGCAAAATTTATTGTAGTTTTAGTATTTTTAACTCTTTAAATTCTGTAAATTGATTTGTGATTGGTTAAATTATTTTGGAATTTGTGAAAAACTATATTTTATTTAGAAAAAATAAAACAATTAATGATTTTTTAATATGTGTGAAAAGTCTAAAACATCAACTATACGAAAACAAAGGAAGTACTTTATGTTGCAAAATTTCAGAAAATATTTACAAGATATGTAAAGCAATCATTTGATACTATAATAAAGAATAACATCCTTTGCAAAACTTATAATAAAGAAATAACAGAAAGAAGAATCGTCCTTACTAAAAAAGAAATTTCCACAAGTTTTCTTACACTTTGACATTTGGGTATTCAGATCGACTAGATAAGTTTTTATTGGATTTGGGTTTTTCAGACAAAAAATTTTTAGACCCATATATGATTCTGCTTTGGTCTAGTTTCATTCAGGTCCGTGTCAGTTTAAATCTAAATTTAGAGAATCGAAAAATTAGATAAATACCAAATGCCTATTACTCTTTTCCTTAAAAAAAATCTCAAAATATAAAAAATAATATACTCGAATATCCAAATTACCAAAATTTCTTTTTAGAAACCAAACTCAAACCAATAATCGTGGATATTTATGATAAACATTTGGACCCAAACTAAATCTGTTTTTTAGTCGGTTTTGGTTTGGATTAGGTATTGGGAGAATAGTCTCTTCTTTACATCACAATGCATCTTTTTACCCTTTATAAGGTTTATCAATCCGTAAAAGTATTGGACAACTCGATAATAAGAAGAAAATGATAACAACAAATTAGATATCTAACATTTTCATCACATATAACTAAACTAATAAACTTCATCAAATTCTGAAGTAGGTTATAAGTAGTTTGAAGGTCTCAGAATGAATATGGTTTTGTGGTTGCTAACACTGAAAGATAATTAGAGTTTTTAGTGTAGAATATATGTTGATGCATTCTGTTATTACAGTAATTAAATTTCACATTTATTGCAAGATATATATGTATAACTAATTCAATTGAGTATAGTGGTTTGGGAAATAAGAATATTCCGCATACATTGTGAATATCTAGTATTGTCAACTTTAATTAATTGTTTTATTGGTGAAACTTTAGTAGATACGCACCGTTTTTTTTTTGTCAACAATGGGTCACAATTGACCGGTCCAATAGTTAAGTTCTTATATAATGTAGGCGGTGGACTGCCATTTAGTAGACTTACTGTCGGCGACTAGACTAAAGACCACTTGCAGTTTTCTTGAAAAAAATTGATGTTTGTATGTAATTTATTTTGATATTTATGGGATTAATGTATATTATTATTAACAAACAAATTTATCTTCAGTATCTTTCAAAATTATGAAAATAATGAATTAATAATTAGATAAGAATAAAAATATTAAAATATTGGTATATTTATAGAAAATTTATATTTGTTTTTACAAATATTATTTACATTTTTTGTCGCAAAAAACAAAAAATATATTATTTGCATTTTTTTTTGTCTTCTTCACCAAAATGTTATAGATTTTGTTTTTTTTTTTCTGAAATAAAAGAACATAGGGGTATTAACAAAAGGAAAGTACGAAGACGGAAAAAAAAAGAAGAGAAGGAAATTGAAACGACGTTGAAAACGAAAAGAAAATTGTGAGAAAAATAAAAAAGAAAAGAGAAAAAGGTGGGTCCTACAGATTACAGAGACACTCTAGCGTCGCGTTGCGGTTATATAGGTGTGTGCATATTGGGTCTATTTTAGCGAGATTTTAGTGAACCACCAAACACATCTTTCTTCTCCGCTTCCTTCCTTATAATCCCTCCCTCTCTTTAGTTTTGCGCATTGTAGGGTTTCGTTTGTTTTCGTTCGTCTTTCTCCACCGTCTTAACTTAGGTATTGTTTATCTTTCTCAGATCTTCCAATGTATGTTGTTTTTTGCTACTACGATCTCGGTTTTTCTCTGTTTGTTTTGATTTTTCCATGCATAGTTATTGCGGTTTCATTAAATAAATTTCCTCTGTTTTGGTTTTTGCTTACAGTATACAAAATACTGAAATAGTGTTGTTCATGCATCTTTTTGGATTTCGTTTTTTTTTTTGTTGAAGATCTCTTCGGATTTTTTTTTGTTTCTAAACTCTGTCTCATGATTTCTCTGATTTCATATTTTTTTGCTTTTCCCTTACGAGTGAGTGTTGAACTGTATTTAGCTTTCTTACTCGAATATTTTTGATGAATCTGGTTTGTTTTTTTTTTTCTTTTTTTTGCCGTTGTCATAAACAAATAAGTTTTGGATTGATCTGACCTTGAAATTTTTGTTCTTCAGATATGGCTTCAGACGGCAATGGCGTAAAACCAGAGGTAGGGTTACCGCCTCCTCCGCCTCTGGTTCCAGCAGATGTTGTTCCGAAGAAGGCTCTTCTCCCTATGGCTCGGAATGGCTACGGGACTAGTGGACAAAAGATTGCTCTCCTTACTAACCACTTTGGAGTGAAGTTCAACAAAGCAGACGGTCATTTCTTCCATTACAGTGTATATATTTTGCTTTCTCTGCTTTTTCTGTTCATCTGTAGCAAAGCTGATAGTGGTTTAATGGTTTTCAGTATCTTTTGTTTCTTTAAGTGATTTACTGTTTTCTTCGCTTTCTGTTTTTTTTATACTGAGCTTCGATTGTAGTTGTTCATTGCTTTAATTGTCCTCCTTTGGTATTTGCTGCTTTGTTTTCCTCTAATGTCTTGCTATCGTCTCTGCTTTCCGTGGTTTATGTTATGAGTAATAACGTTTCACTGCACACGTATTCTAACTCTGAGGTTGGATTACCTCTGAAGTGGTTTATTGATTTCTTTGCTTTCTGTTTTTAGAGTGAGCTTTGATTTTAATTATTCATTGCTTTGATTTTAATTATTCATTGCTTTGATGTACTCCTTTGATATTTGCTTCTTCTGTTTTCCTCTAATGTCTTGTTATTGTCTCCTCTTTCCGTGGTTTATGTTTAATAACGTTTCACTGCACATGCATTCTAACTCCGAGGTTGGATTGCCTCTTTGATTTTGGATATAGGTTGCTATCTCGTATGAAGATGGTCGTCCAGTGGACGCTAAAGGAATCGGCAGGAAAATTCTGGACAAAGTTCAAAACACATATCAAAGTGACTTGGGTGACAAGTACTTTGCATATGATGGCGAGAAGACTTTATTCACCGTCGGTGCGCTTCCCCGCACCAAGCTTGACTTCTCTGTTGTTCTTGAAGAAATGCCTTCAAGCAGGTGTATAACTCGATTGGATTTTAATAAGGACTTTGTTTACTGGTTTTTTTCTTCTAAACGTATAATGCTTTTATCTTCTTTATTTGCAGAAATGTTACTGGAAATGCTAGCCTCAATGAAACGAACGATGGAGACAGGAAACGATCAAGGCGTCCTAGCCAATCCAAGAAATTCATCGTTGCAATATCTTATGCTGCAAAGATCCCCATGCAGGCTATCGCAAGCGCTCTTCAAGGAAAAGAAACAGAATCTTGTCAAGATGCTATAAGAGTACTGGACGTCATTTTGCGCCAAAGCGCAGCGAAGCAGTAAGTTACTCTCTGTGTATTTCTGCTTCAATAATTTATTGCTTGATCTTTTATTTCAACTTTCAATATTTTTTGCAGAGGTTGCCTACTTGTTCGCCAATCATTTTTTCATAATGATGCGCGGAATTTTGTCAATATAGGAGGAGGTGTTGTTGGTTGCAGAGGCTTCCATTCCAGTTTTAGAACTACTCAGGGAGGCTTATCCTTGAATATTGGTAATTCTTTTATAGATATAACGTGTTTTACATTCTTGTTTGAAATATTTGGTTTCTAAAACTTTGACTTTTAGCTTTGATGATTCTTCAGACACTTCAACTACAATGATAGTACAACCTGGTCCTGTTGTTGATTTCCTTCTTGCAAATCAGAACAAGAAAGATCCATTCAGTGTGGACTGGAACAAGGTACATCATTTTTCATATGCTGTACAATCTCACCGATGGTTTAGCATCCCTAAGTGCTTATCTGATTTTCTCTCATCAGGCTCGACGTGCTCTGAAGAATCTGAGAATTACAGTCGCCCCCTCAAACAGAGAATACAAGATAACTGGGCTAAGTGAACACATCTGCAAAGATCAAATGTATGTCAATCTGATTTCCCCTTATATTTATAGTATTTATCACATGTTAATATCGCGTTGAGTTCATTGTAAGATATGTCTTGCATTGATGAAGGTTTACTTGGAGGAAACCTAACGAAAAAGGTGAAGTGGAGCAGGTCGAGATCTCAGTGTTCAACTATTATAGAGAACGCAACATTGAGCTGCGATATTCAGGTGACGTACCTTGTATCAATGTTGGTAAGCCGAAGCGTCCCACTTACTTCCCCATTGAGGTAATATAAGTGTATTGTTGTCGTTCTGTTTTTCCACATCTTTTGCTGTAATGGATTATGACGATTCTTGGTGGTCATCAAATTTGCAGTTCTGTGAACTTGTATCTCTACAGCGATATACAAAATCGCTTACTAATTTCCAGAGGGCTGCCCTAGTAGAAAAGTCTAGGCAAAAGCCACCTGAAAGGATGGCTGCTCTAACCAATGTAGGTCTTCTTTCTTTAATTCTGGAGACTTTGAAGCTTTTCATGTTTATTATGATTAATGTTCTGTTTCATCTTGCAGGGTCTGAAGAACAGCAAGTATGATGCTGACCCTGTTTTGCAAGAGAGTGGTGTCAGTATTGTCTATAATTTTACCCAAGTAGAGGGCCGCATCTTACCAACACCAAAGGTAATTTCCTTGTTTCTATCTGTATCTTGTCCTTTTTTCTGATGGGAGTTTTAATATAATTTCTGTCTTTGTTTCCAAACAGCTGAAAGTGGGCAATGGAGAGGACTTACTTCCTCGCAATGGGCGTTGGAACTTTAATAATAAGGTGATTTTCTGTCTTTTGCTCCTTGTTTTTAATATTTTAACCTCTGGTACTAAGTGAATTTCTATTGCAGAGACTTGTTGAGCCAAAGACACTTACCAGATGGGCTGTTGTGAACTTCTCTGCTCGTTGTGATACACGTGGGCTTATTCGTGACTTGATCAGATGTGGAAAGATGAAAGGAGTTGTAAGCTTCTTTAGAATCATTGTATACTATAGAAACACAATCATATGCAGGGCACTTATGATTTTTCCCTTATTTTCTAATCTTTTAATTCCAGAATGTAGAGCCTCCATTCGATGAAATCTTTGAGGAAAAGGCTCAATTTAGGAATTTGCCAGCTAACTTGAGAGTAGAGAAGATGTTTGAGCTGATCAAATCGAAGCTCCCTGGGGCTCCTATGTTCTTTCTTTGCATACTCTCAGAAAGGAAGAACTCTGATATATATGGTACAGCAAAATTCTTTAGTAGTCTGTTTTTTATTTGCATACTCTCAGAAAGGAAGAACTCTGATATATGTAGTACAGCAAAATTCTTTAGTCTGTTCTTTTTCCTGTGAATACAAATATGAATTGTCTCTAAAAATTTTTCAGGCCCTTGGAAGAAGAAGAATCTTGTGGATCTTGGAATTGTGACTCAATGCATTGCTCCCACAAGAGTGAACGATCAGTATCTCACCAATGTCCTCTTGAAAATTAATGCCAAGGTGATCTCTGAATTTGATTTATTTCAATTCATCGGAATTCTGAAAATGCTTGTATAGACTGTACAGATGAACTGAATTTTTTCACGTATATGCAGCTTGGTGGATTGAATTCGGTGTTAGCTATGGAGCAGCGATCACTAGTGATGCCTTTAATAACCCAAGTTCCTACCATCATTGTTGGGATGGATGTATCCCATGGTTCCCCTGGCCAGTCTGATATACCATCAATTGCTGCGGTAACATTTAGTTTATGTATTGAGATTTATGTTGTCTTTCATGTCAACATGGGAGCACCTTTGGTGGGAATGTGCAGTTATCGAGTGACAATGTCTAATTTTATCTAATATTGTGTGAACATTTTGGTAACGGTTCTGCTAACTTGGTGTTTGTGTTTATAAACCATAGGTCGTAAGCTCCAGACACTGGCCACTCCTCTCAAAATACAGGGCATCTGTGCGCACACAATCACGCAAAATGGAAATGATTGATAATCTCTTCCAATTCGTACCTGGCAAAGATGACGAAAAAGACAAAGATGAAGGAATGTTCAGGTAAACTTCTTTGTCATCTTAATTTTTTAGACCCTGTGAATAACAGAATATACTTTCATACTTTTATGAAAATTTACTGTATAATTACAGAATTTATGCTGTTTACAGGGAGCTCTTGGTGGACTTTTACCAAAGTTCAGGGAGGAAACCAGAACACATCATTATTTTTAGGTATAGGAAATCTATTAAAGTATCATGTGAAAGTAGAATAATTCAATATGTTAACTCTTTGTTATTTAATTGACATGTAGGGATGGTGTGGGTGAGTCTCAGTTCAATCAGGTTCTAAATATTGAACTGGATCAGATTATGCAGGTATTGACTTACTTCTGGAGCTTACAGTGACTCAAAAGACTTTTGTTATTTAGTATATCTTTGGACATCTGTGAACCTGTTCCTTTTTCTATTACATTAACAGGCATGCAAGTTTCTTGACCCAACTTGGAACCCCAAGTTTACAGTGATCGTTGCTCAGAAGAACCACCACACCAAGTTCTTCCAGAGTGGAAAACCTGATAATGTTCCACCAGGTAAAAACCATTCGACCTGAGCATGATTTTCTCATTGGTCATTGTGTTTAAAATAACCTGTTCTATATATACCTCCAGGAACAATAATTGACAGCAAGATCTGTCACCCACGCAACAATGACTTCTACCTCTGTGCCCACGCTGGAATGATTGTAAGTAAAATCATATCTCTCGCTTATTAGCTAATTATTGGTTGCTACATGAGGAAACAATAACATGCCTTATCGGTTTCCTCTCTGCATCAATTCATTATGTCTCTAAACAAAAACTTGAAAACATATTTCTGTTGAATTCAATGTGTCAGGGAACTACGAGGCCAACACATTACCATGTGCTTTATGACGAGATTGGACTTTCCACAGATGACCTTCAGGAACTCGTGCATTCTCTATCCTATGTGTAAGCACTATATAAGATTACCTTCCAACTCTCCAATCTAATAAGTTCTTTGTGTTTTTACAATATCTATGAAAATGACAATATAAAAAAATATGTCTTCTTTGATACTTGTAGCTACCAAAGGAGCACTACTGCCATCTCAATTGGTAATTTACCACATCATTTTGCTTTTTCTAAATTCATTGTTATTAATAGTTAAATCTCTGAATTCTTGAGTTGTCTGTGTGTTATGTTTTGGCAGTTGCACCAGTTTGTTACGCTCATTTGGCAGCTGCACAGATGGGAACTGTGATGAAGTTTGAAGAAATGTCTGAGACTAGTTCGAGCCATGGAGGGATCACTACACCTGGAGCAGTCCCTGTGCCTGCTATGCCAAAGCTGAACAAAGAAGTTGCAAGTTCCATGTTCTTCTGTTGATGGAACACTCTCACATTCCTAAGTTAATTTATGCAACCAAACTTATCAATGACCATTTTAACTTTGATCCTGACGGCTTTTTCTGGGCATTGTTGGTTGATGACATATGATTTTATATTAAACTTAGTACTTTTGTTTTTCCTAATTGACTCATCTCTTCAGTTTAGTAATTTGTATACAAAAACTATTTACAAAATTAAAAATCGATCGCAATTATTACGCTAAACTGTTTAAACAATCATATTGGACAACTTTCCTATACGATGTACTAACTAGTTATTCATTTTCGTAGCCAACTTATTTTTGGTTTGAAACTTGTATATATGTATCTGTAACAAACTCGATACTTAGGATATTCGGTTCCATTTCGGGTAGAAACCAATTGGTTTCAAATATCTCTGATAGAAGAATTCCCAACTCATAGACACCAAAAAGATTTTGGTTCGTTAGCATTTTTGTTCTGATTGGTTTTGAATTGGTTCGAGTAATCATTCAGAGAACCAAAAAGTATCCATATATCGAAAAAATATTCTAAATAGGGTTTAAAGGTAAATTTAGGAATTAAAGTCAACAAAAGAAAAAAGAATGATCGGAAATGACATGCTATAAATAAGAAAAACAAAATTTACAAAAAAAAAATTATACTATCTGAATAAAAATGTCAGGTAAAACATCTCTTATTGTTTCTACAGAGACACTACAAACAACTTTTCTTTTTTTTTTGCTTTTTCCAAAATTGAGTAATTAGAAAATGAAATCCCTATATATACAAAAAAAGAGAAAAATTACAACTATTTTTGGGAGAGGGCGAAACTCTCTCTGTAGATGGACGCCACTTCAGTTAAAGCTCTGTTTGTTTTGCAGATATCCTGCAACCAAAATCCAAAAACAAAACAAAAATAATCCCGGAAAAGTAAAACTCCACCAAGGAATATATAATCCTTTACAAATTTAGAGTAATGGCTTCACTTGGTTGGTCTTTGTCCCCCAGAAGAAGTGATTCACAAAAATTTAGGTCCAGGTTTAAGGATCATTGGCTCAGAATATGTCTTCTGCTTCTTCTCTTAACTTTATCAGTGGGACTTGTTCTCTTTTTGGTTGTTGATTACATCCTTTGCTCGGAAATCGTTTATGCTACGGTATTCTTCTTTCAGTAGCTTCTCTAGCTCAGGGTGCTTCTTTATTGGTTCTTTCTTGTCTCTATAATGGTGAAATGCCCTACAAAAGAGAGAATATTCAGAGCCCTTTACAACACTACCCACCAAACTATTACCATAAGAGTGTACTGAAGCTGTTTAATCATCTTTAACCTAGATTACTACAAGCCCATCTTAATATAACAAGATAATTCTATCTCCATCAGCATGATCTCCAGAGAATCACAGTTCCATAACAGGAAAATCCGTAGCAACAATCAGATCATATATAAAGAGAGCCCTTACCAGTATTTCTCCAAGCCGTATAAATTTCCTTTGCGGTAGAAGTCAAGCGAATACTGCTCAAAGTCCTTGTAAAGTTCCTCATCAAAGTGCTTCTCCAGACCATAACTGAAGAGACGAGGCATATCAATATTGATTGGATTAGATTATTATTCACTTCTTCGCAGTGAAAGCAGAGAAAAACACATCTAAGAAGTATGTATTACCTATAAAACCTAAAGAGACACTCCAATCCATAAAAGTAATTGTCAGCTGCATCGTCAAGAGCAAACTTCTGGAAGTCGTCATACATAGACAACACAAACGTGTCTCTGAGGAAATACGACCAAAATCGGTACAAATGATTCATTTCCTGCAAATAGGTAACACAGTAAAATTCAGACACCATTACAGAAACTAAGGTCATGGTCTCTTATCAGATTAAAAGAAAAGCGTGAGCTGAGTAATCTTTATATGTAACAGTTATTGTGTATTAAGTGCATGATGGTTGTAAAATATCATCTAAAGGAGGTTTTCATGGAGAATTACCTCACTGCATCCGCTGCCAAGCTTCTTTCTTTCGTTTAAGCAGCGTTTGCGGTATTTTAAATACCTGTGGATAGAGTTAACAGGAATGAGAACAGCTCAAGAAACGATTTCCCAAAATTGTACTTCATACAATATCCTCAAGTTGTCTAACAGAATAATCATAGACTCACTTTTCTTGTTTAAATCCATTCTCTTCAAGCAGTTGGTGGCTCGGATGTTGAAAATGTGGAAATGACTTTGGCAAAGAGCCCACAGGTGGACTGCTCAATTGTGGTGATGAACTCAATTTCGAAAGCCTAGAGCTGTGAAATGTCAAAATATAGTCAGAATATTAAGTACAAGTGAGATAAGAATAATAAGTTGATAAGATAATGGATTGCTAGGAGACTGACCCATGATTGTCTGGTGGTGTCGAACCATAGAAAAATCCAATGGAGCTACTAGGTGGACTTTCTGAAATATTTCCATGGTTCCTTACGTTACTTGAGAAGAACCTGCGTGCTTGGGCCGCATGATGTTTGTGTGTTCCCTTATTTTGCTTCCTCCGTGAAATGTTAATTCCATGTTCTTCACCTCCATCATTTGCTGGAGAACTGTTCAATCCTCCCCCAGACTTGATTTTCCCATCTCTGCTATCCACATGTGAGGTGTTCTTTTTACGGCCAGACCGATTCTTTTTGAGCTCCTGTTTCATTTTTGCCATGGTGGTGATTAGAAATTGGACTCTAGAAAGTTAAACCATCAGTCTAGCAAAAGATTACTAACCTGCTCAAAGTAGTAAAGACCATCGTTTATTGTGGAGGCAAGCTCCTTGGGAATATTTTTTGCTTTCGTCCCACCAGTTCCAGTGCCATCACTTTTCCCACTATTCTGTCCAGCATATAACGAAACATTAACAATTGAACACACCAACACAGAGTTCAAGTTCTCATATAATAAGTTCCATGTAATACCTGGGTAACAATTACAAGTTTCTGAATATCTTGATCATCGACTGCCATATCGTCATCTTCATACTCAATCCTACAAAAAGTCAAACAAACCAAAGCATCAACTACAGTACTTTATATATATATATATATATATATATATATATATAAATGCAGTTTTTACATGGATTTTCGTTTTTTATATCAAAAAAACTATATTTATGCACATCAAGATTTTAGAAAACGGCTTTCCTACAAAATCGGAAATCCAGATATTGGGATTTTTAACAAATTCGGAAATTTGTTATATTTATTAATTGACAAATAAAAGACAACTACTATTCTTATATGAAGAGCTTAAAGTTTTCATATTTGACTAATGTTAATTGGTATTATGCAATTATACACGTATTACTTATGGAATTTGCAAATTTTTTGTAATTATTTAAATTTGATTAAAAAAAATTGATAAGATTTTTATATAATATTCAGCATATCATTTCAAAAGATACTATTGAATTAAATTTCAAGAAATAGACGAAAGGAAAAGAAAAAAACTAAAGAAATTAAGATTTAAAAATTTTAAATTACTCAAATATACACTAAAATTAAAAATATATAACCAAAAACCACTAAACAATCAATGTTTAAATATAAATTACGAAATATTTGTAAGTGAAAAGATTTTTATTTTTATTTTATTTTATTTCATGAAAAGATTTTTAATTTGGAAACGATATAACATTAATAAAAAATACAAATATAAAAATTATTCTTTAATTATTAATTTTTATTTTATTCTTATGTGAAAAATACAAAAACAAAACCCACGGGACGGCCCGCTCATCCGCCCAGCTAAGCGGGACAGGTTTGGACATAATTCTCCAAACAGCAGTCCTAGCGGGCAAATCCATTGCGGTCAAAAATAAAATTGTCTACGGCAGGTCGGTCCATCGAGCCATAGACAGGCCGGCCTATTTGACACTTCTACTCATAACCTATGGTTAATAAACACAAACAACAAGTTACCCGAAACATCAAGTTGCGTGGGTACTACCTTTTGGACATGGACATGGACAAAGACAATCCACTTTTTCTAGGGCTTTTCTGCTCCAAATCTAATTCTTCGTCCAGCATGAAAGTGTTTGAGAAATCATTTGACAAGTCATCCACCTTTCTTTTTTCGTCTGATGATGATTTCAGGTTGGCTCTCGATGACTGAGCTCCCTGTACAAAACAGCAGAAAAGCTATGACCGGATCAAAACTCAAGCTCAATCGGTATTTTTACAGAGTCTCTCTAATTCAAGGTAAAATGTATACCTCTGAAGAGAAATCGCCCACATTAGTCTTTGAAAATCCCTTTGAAGGGACCTCACAATTATCTCCGGTTGTCACATTCTCTTGAGGAACTTTGTCAATGTCTCCTGTTTTCTCCACCGATGCTGACCTTTTAGATGCAGGAACCCATTTAGACCAATTGTCGCGCTTGCGTAGCTTATCCCCCTGCAAAAGTGCCTAAATTTCAGATTATGCCCTCACGGCAGTAGAATACACTAAGAAAAAGTGTTCCAAGAAGCAACTTTTATACAGAAGTTAGTTTAACCCCTTCCACATGTGTTGGTACAAACTCCATTCATAAAAGCAAGAATTTAGGATTTAAACCAGAAAATAAGCAAGTTGACTAATGGTGGTCTGACCTGCACTTCAACAGAATTCGAAAATCCCAACGCATAGATTATAAAGTCGACATCCATGGTCATCGCCTTAACCTGCAATTAAAGAGTAGGAGAAAAGTTAAAAGCAACACATTTGTGCGAAACACAGATGAAAACATAGAGTAATGCAAAGGAAAGCAATTCAAGCTCGTGTTACGAATTTTACCCTTTTGAACCCAGCTATAAATTTTGTGAGAACCCATCCTTGTTCATCCATCAAGGATTTGAGGTAATCGTCACCTTCAAGGTTCTCATCACTAGAAAAAGGAATAAATAAACAGAAGGTAATCAAAGCAAGATTAGGTGTCATTATATTAATTCACGAATAAGGCATTGAAAAACTCCACAGCAAAGGGCTAGTTTAACATAAAATTGATGTAGAAGTATAACTTGCCTGAAATAATACTCTATTTGCTTTATGACTCTATCCCTTAAGTCGAGTTTTTCAGGAGATAATGCTGGAGGACCTTGGTTTACAGGGTATGCAGCAAAGCGTGGAGGATAAGGACCTCTCATAGTTCCAGGTGGTGGAGGGGGAACGTAGTATACAGGCCCTGTGTCAAACACAGAAACAAAAAACAACAATCTTACACCAGAATCAAACTGTTGTCCTTTATTTCAATGATAAATATACATGACAGCAAAACATTAAATTTTCATCCGGGAGTTATCAGCCAAATCCGTTATGAAACACACTGACAAAGAAACAATGTCTTACCAGGAAAGCCAGGACCAACCATGTACCCAGGACCTGGACCTAGAAATGGAGGTCTCATGAAATTCCTTGGTCCAGCTCCTTGTGGCATGTTTCTGGGGTCATAACCCCTCTGATGCTGCCAAGGCTGTCCAGGTTCCACCGGCGGAGCTGGCAGCACAGGTGGAAGAGGGGAAGCTTGAACTTGTTTCTCACTGCCAGACTCTGCCACAGGAGCTCCAGGAACCGGGTAGGGAGGATATGGAACATATGGATAATCTGGACCAGCAGCATGTGGCAGAGGCACCATAGGTGGGAAAGGAGGTGGATGATAAGGTACAGCGTGAACGAAATAAGGAGGAGGATGACCATTATGGTTGCTCCTAGAGCCTGGTTTTGAATGACGTCCAGATGGGTTCTTGTGTCCAGGATTAGCCTTTCCTCCCGGCTTGGATTTTGCTTGACCAGTCACAGCCTAAATCAGCAAACAAAAAACTTTTCAGGGGATAAGTTTAGACTACAGATTCAATGCTAAAGAGAGTGAACAACAGAAAGCACATTATACCTGGCGTAAGCCTTTTAACCCAAGTAAAGGTGAATCACACTAACAACTAAATGTCATAACCATCATGCATCAAATTCAAGAAAAACTCAATTTGATCATAAATTTAAGGTCAAGAAATAGCGTATCTCCTAACTAAACCAATCACAAAACACAAAGGATATATAGTATCAGATAACTTGCAGCTTTACCCTAGTTAATAGTATAACCGAAAATTAACACTCAATAAAGCACAATCAAACCATTAAATAATAACAGAAACACAGGAAGTTATTGACTAACCTGAGCAGGGTTTGAGTTAGAGGTCGGAAAGTTTTTAGACGGCGGTGCAGGAGGCGGAGGATTCTTGGGACGAGGCTGTTGCGCTGCATCGGCGAGCGCTGGCCAAGAGTGAGCTCCCATTACCGGAGCGTCAACAGTCTCGACAATAGAAGCCGTTGTTTTCCACGGAGACTTAGTTCCAGAAGCACTGTCACGGCCGATCACTTCTCGATCATCGGCCAATGATCCTTCAGTCTCCGCCATCATCAGAAATTACAAACCCTACGAAAACAGAATCGCAAAACACAGATGCAATTGAATTGAATAAAAAACAGAGGAAGGATTCAAGGATCGTGAGGAGAAGAGGCAATGTGATTAGGAGAGGTTTTGAGAGACCCAAAGGCGAAAGGAATGGAAGAAGAAGGAGGAGGCAAGTGTGTGTTTTGGTGGCGACACTTCTTAAGAATAAGCGAATGAACGAACAGTAAAACAAATAACCCCAAAAACCCTAGTTTCCTCTTTTTTTATATATATATTTTAGCAATTTTCCTTTTCATAGCTGACAAAGGAAAACAAATATCGTTATATCTTTAATTGTTTGTCGATAAAAAATAGGGAAAAAACCCAACAAATAAAGGAAAACACGCACACACACTATAAATACATCATTTTGGTATAAAGACCCAAAAATCATCATATATTATCATGCCAGTCCACAAAATAAAAATTTTACTTCAGACCAAAAAAAACATCATTCAGTAGAAAATTTAAAATTTTTTTTTATTGGTTTAGGTATTCTATATATGCTTCTAAAGAAAAGAAGACATTACAATCGATCCTAAAATATAAAAATTAACTAAAGAAAGTTATATTTGATTTACCTTATGTTGTAGTTGGACTCAAAAGAAAGAAAAACAAATATATCTGATACATATATAATATTATATGTTTGATTGCAAGAAAGTAATTTCGTGAAAAGAAATTAAAGGAGATCAAAATAGCATAATGTTGTGGAAGAAACTCAGTAATTGGTCAATTGGACTAATTGGTTTCTATGTTTCAACCCAGATGTTTTATATGATGACGGGCATCCAACAAGTCAATTAATTTAAGGTTTTCCGGACTAAAGGCTAGAATAGTTGAGTTATAAGAATATAGAATTACATTTGCTTTGAAGAAATATAATGAAGTTATATAAAATGAAGTTAGTGATAAATAATATAATTATCTTTAATGATAATAATAATTTTTCGGGCTAGTTCAATTTGGATAAGGTCGAGTAAAAATATGAGAAACCGAATTAGATCTAAAAATTTCAAGTAATTAGACACAAACGCATTAAATAATTCGAAATCATCTAAATTACTCGAAAATCCAAAAAAAATATTACATAACTGTGAACATGTAATCATGTCCAAACATGATTGTAATCACTTTTTTTTATCGTCACTTTATAAAACCAATATACAAAAGTTTACAATCCAAAAAAGAACAATAAATAGTGATCAAGCTTACAATTTCTACAATCAACTTTACAATCCCAACAAACAACAAATAGTAATTGTAGTAATTTGCTCTCTTGGTTACTAACAGCCAAAAAACAAAACAAATATATAAGTTAACAAATTCAAAGAATACAAGATTAAATAACATAAATTAAACTCATAGAGTATCATGTCAATTTGCATATTGGAGGAAGCATCACATTCCAAATTCTTCAAACTGCAAATTAAAACAATTTAAAAAGTAATAAAGATTACAAACTCTATTTAGGTCTTTCGGTATTCTTGTAATCCCACGCACACTTAACCATAAGGCTGATAAT
>OVAX01002799.1:874-25626 GCA_900406405.1 Lepidium africanum | reverse complement strand
TATGTAAGTCATTAAATATAATTGTAGACTACTTAAGTCATTAGTGTATAATTGTAGACTATGTAAGTAATTCACCCTTTATAATTCGTATAATATATAGAGAAAACTTTCACACGACCATGTTCTGTAACGAAATAAATAAAGTTAACAAATTTGATTAAATTACATTTACATATGACAACAATATATATCCAAATACTATATTGAACTATTTAAAAACTTTATTTTGTACAAAAAAACCTTGGATCTGGCAAGAAAATAACAACTACGTCAAACAAAATAAAATAATCCGAGTTAATTTCAGTTTGGTGATTAGGATGATTTAGTTAATAACTCTGACATCAAGTGTTCGATTTCTCTACTACATACAATAAATTAAAAAAAATATTATGGTGTTGATTACATTATATATAGGCTTACAATTCAAAACTAATTGACAACGAGTAGAAAAACTTATATGTTATACAATAGAGAAAGAATTCTTATTTTTTCCAATGTGGGATATTCTTTCATGCCCTCTTCGAGATGTAGGTGAATGTTAGTTCAATACCCACAATCTCGAAAATGCCACAACTAAACCGTTTGAATATGTTGAGTATGCTGCAAGTAGACGTGTTAGCATTTGTGTGATTAACATGAGTTCTAAGAAGAATTCTCATTAATTCAAATGTGAGATGTTTTACAGGTTTTAAGCTATATATTGAGTCTCGTCAATACAATTGTTGAGAAAAAAAAACATTATGAATGAAGAGGTATATAAAGAAGAAAAAGTCATCTAAGACTTGTTGTGTGAAGTGAAAAAGAAATCATGTGGAATTGGTACAAGCCAGCGATTGAGAGGAACTGAGGAAGACAATAGAATCCTGCAAAACTGAATAATGCGGCTCACGAATGGAAAGTGCTTCTTTACAATCACGTGACTTCCACAATCTCTTCATACTCAGCCTTGTTGACGAGATCCGGATAAATTTGAAACGTAAGTTTAGACTAATCGGAATCTGTAGATATCATGTTTTAAAGAAATTAGAGACCTATAATTCAGTCCACACTCCACAACCTTTTTTTCCGTAAGACATATATATTCGACTCGAAATCGAAACAAAATTGTTGATAATCTCTTTGTTAGTCTAGCCAAATTAAACTTTTTAATAATAATAAATATTTTCTGCACAGCCCAATTATGAAATTTTTGTGTGGCTAGGTTAAAAAGTTATGGAAAAGATATACCCTAAAATGTAACGAAAATGTATAACTAGCTACAAAAAGCAATGTTTTGAAAGCCGGATCGGACCGGTTCGACCGTGACTCAAGTTGAATNAAAAAGCAATGTTTTGAAAGCCGGATCGGACCGGTTCGACCGTGACTCAAGTTGAATTAAAACCCAAATTTAAATTAAACCCGTAAAACCAGTCAAAAACCGATAAAACCGGTGACTCGGGTCAATATTAAAACTCGGTTCACTAAGAATTTACATTTTTCTTTTTAAAATTTTACTATTATTTTTCTTCTTTTCATAAAAATATAAAACTAGAAATCTTAAAACCAAAATTTACACCATAAAAATCTGTTTTTATTATATTTTTAAGATATTTTGATTATAATTTATAACTAATAAAGATGATGTTTATATTTAATGTTTATATATTATAAATAATATCAATAAATTGTTAGAGGTGGATCCGAGATCTTACTTCGATCCACGAGAAACAATGGGCGAATATTCTAAGTCTTGAACTCGGAAAGAATATCAAAGTTTCAACTCGAACATCTTCAGTCTACTTGTAAGAATTCCTTCTTGGAAGCACGTTAAGCTTGAAGGAAGTTGGACGACATGTCATCAAATAAAGAAATGGAAATTTTCCAAAAATCTAGCTAGAATCTTCTAGATAAGATCATATCTAGACAATTGGAAATTTTCTTTTTGCAAACTATTTTGTAACCGCCTTTATGATCTATAAATAGAGGAGTAGATCCTTTGAAAAAGGGATCAACTTTTTGACACACACATTAAGCTAACAAACTCTACTAAACAATCATCTCTGCTATTTTGGCAATATACTTCTTCTCTTCAAATTCTCAAGAGGCCTTGCCCTTTCTTCCCTCTCTTTAATCAGAATTTTGGATTTAGCCCCTTTGTGCTAGACCCTGTTCGAACAGTTGGCGCCGTCTATGGGGACGACATCGAAAGACTGCTTTACATAGGAGAAAGGAGTACACGCCAAGAAAAAAAGGATGGTTGAAGACGAAGTTATCATCAACTCACCAGAAAGAAGGGATCCTAGCCTCCAAGAACACACTTATCCGACTCTCGGATCACTTTTGAACTCTGTCCAAACTTAGGAGGAGAATCGAGGAAAATCTCGAGAAGTTACCATTCTCCTTGGTCCATCGATTGAAAACTTGGTGTGCAACTTGATAGTGCAATATGAAGCCTCTGACCGAAGAAACGAGGAGAGATTCGATAGAACTGAGTCTCGGATAAACGAGGGAAGTCTTCCATCTACAAAAACCAACAGGCCAGCATGCAGAGGAACCTTTTCGGAGGAATGCTGAGTCCGCAGCCAACTAACATCTCATGACTAAGGCAATCTACGATGCATAACGTGCCAGGACATCACGTGCAGACAACCTTGGATGCAACAACTATATTTAGAATGATGGAGGACATGAAGTCTCAATTCCATGAAGCTACCAGCTCGGTACCCGAGATTGGCCGAATTCTGGCTCAAGCTTGAAACTCGCCATTCGTACCGAGACTAAAAGAGGTCTCGGTAAATCGAGGACCAAGACTAAGATGTCCTTCGTACAATGGGACCACTGACCCAATATAATTCATAAACGCTATCAATGTCATGATGAATGGAACGAGTTGCAATCCCAACCAGGAAGATGCAGCTTACTGTCAACTCCTCGCCGAGAACCTAAGATGCTTTGGTATGGTTCACCAAGTTACCTACTGGGTCGATTGAGAGCTTCAATCAACTCGTTGAGTTGTTCATGAAACAATACGCTCTATTTGTCAACCTAGACACCTCTATAGTGGAGTTAAAATCCTTGAAATAAGGATTTGACGAGTCTCTAAAGTCGTATCTCGGACACTTCAAGAAAATTCTGACTAAAGCTAAAGTCAGTGACAATATGACCATTGAAGCTCTAAGACCAGAATGGTTACAGACGAGGCCTTAAGGAGAGATCTTTTTGTGAACCAGCCCAGCACGATCTCAGATGCCCATTATAGAGCAGCATGCATGCAGATTACCTGGAGGAAAAGAAGATCCTCGCCAAAACTCAGAAAACTCAGCGAGACTTATAAGCAAAAGAGTTAAAAGAGGAATATCATGAGTCGAGGCAGCATAATTACAAAGGAAAAGTAGTCTCGGCCACAGCTTTTCAAGTCGGCGAAACTAATAACTTAGCTCATAAGAATTCGTTCAACAACACTTACAACCGAAGTGAGTATTGTGCATTCCATAATAGAACTAATCTTTCCACTTGAAAGTGCAAACAGCTGCAAGAACTACTTGCCGAAAAGTTTAGCAAAGGAGAGTTAAATCTCTTAGAGGAAGAGACTCAAAAGTTTAAAGCGCAAAACAGAAAGAAGCCAAGTTGCAAGAAGTAGCTTACAAAACGGCGAGTCAGAGCGGTAATGCTAAGGAAAAACCTAAATGGTAGAAATAGGACGAGGAGACCAACGAGCAACGAGCAAGAGTGGAAGTCAACATAATCATGAGAGGATTACAGTTTTATGACAACACTATAAGGTCGATCAAGAAGTACGAGTGAAAGGTTATAGCAACGGTCAACCTCGAACCAGTCGCTGAGAATTTATGAACGGTAGATTCGGAGGTAACATTCACCGCCGAGGATGTTGAAGGAGCAAGCTTCCCACATAACGACCCGTTAGTCGTAAAATTATGAGTAGCCGACTGTGATATATCTCGGATTCTGATCAATACTAGACGTTTAGTGGATGTAACAAACATTCGACTCAAACCGGTGGAAAGAATACTGACTGTGTTCGATGGAAATACGAACAATGCAATCAGAACGGTCAAGTTAGAGATCCGAGTTGCTAGAATTACAAGATGAATCAAGTTCTTAGTGGTGGATAAACCGCCAATCTACAATATAATCCTAGGAATACCATGGATTCACGCGATGAAAGCGATCCCGTCAAGTTATCATCAGTGCGTAAAGATCCTGACGAATGAAGGAGTTTACACGCTTTGAGGTGATCAAAAAATGTCTCGGACTTGCTTTATCGCTGAGTTAAAACTACGAAACAAGTCATGTATAATCACAACATCTATGAGAGGCAAAATATTGTCGTATCTTCTAGTTCCTGAGAAACTAGATCAGTCAATTGTTGAACTCTTCAACATCGACCTGACAGACTAATCTAAATGTGTAGGCATTAGAGTCAACTTGAGTAAACCAATCTGAGACAAGTTAATCCAACTTAACAACATTCGCATGGACTGTCTAAGATATGCTTGGAATCAATCCTAAGATTGCTAGTCACATATCGAATGTCGATCCGACATATAAACCAATCAAGCAAAAAAGGAGAATGCTAGGGTCGGAAAGAACAAAAGCTGTAATTGACGAAGTTAAAAAGCTAACTGATGTTGGGTCCATCGTCGAAGTTCAATATCTGGAATGGTTAGCTAACCAAGTTGTTTTCCCAAAAAAAAATGGGAAGTGGACTTTACCGACCTGAACAAAGCTTGTCCGAAGAATAGTTTCCCGTTACCAAACATCGATCGAATAATCAAAGCAACGGCTGGAAACAAACTTCTTTTGTTTATGGACGCTTTCTCGGGATATAATCAAATTTGAATGCATCCCAACGACATGGAGAAAACTTCGTTCATCACAGAGCGAGGAACTTATTGCTATAAAGTCATGCTATTCGGTTTGAAGAATGTCGGAGCAACTTACCAGTGTTTGGTCAATAAGATGTTTGATGATCAACTAGGGAAAATAATGGAAGTATTCATAGATGATATGTTAGTCAAGTCGCTGAAAGCAGAAGATCATGTCGACCACTTAGCATGTTGCTTTCAAACTCTGAACGTGTATCAAATGAAGCTCAATCCGGCAAAGTGCAACTTCAGAGTAACCTCGGGAGAATTCCTCGGCTACATAGTCACTCAAAGGGGAATCAAAGTGAATACCAAACAGATTAAGGCAGTCCAAGAGTTGCCTTCTCCGAAGATCAAACAGGAAGTTCACAGGCTAACCGGCCAAATTGCCGCACTAAACCGATTCATCTCGTGCTCACGGATAAATGTCTTCCATTATATAATTTATTACGTGGGAACAAAGAATTCCAGTGGAATGAAGACTGCGAAAACGCTTTTTCCGAGTTAAAAGTGTACCTTTCGACTCTACCAATCCTTGTAAAACCCAAAGATGGAGAACCACTATACTTATATATTGCAGTCTCCACGTCGGTCGTAAGTAGTGTGCTTGTTCAAGACGACAGAGGAATTTAGCACCCGATCTTCTACACTAGCCGAGTCTAGATATCCGACTAAACAGAAACTCGTGCTAGTGGTTGTAACCTCGGCAAGAAAGTTACAACCTTACATTCATTCTCACACCATTATAGTGTTGATGAATCATCCGCTATGAACGATACTGCATAGTCCAAACCAATCTGGAAGGTTGACTAAATGGGCTATCGAGTTAAGTGAATACGATATCGAATTCAAAAGAAAAGTAAGCGCAAAGCCTCAAGTATTAGCCGACTTCCTAATCAAATTGTCTCCCGACTTGGAACCTTTAGAGTCGGACAAAGTTCTTCGAACTTGGAGAATTTACGTTGATTGGTCATCAGCTCAACACAGCTCAGGAGTTGGAATCCAACTAAAAAGCCCAACTGGAGAGGTCATATAGCATTTTTTTCGACTTGCTTTCCTAGCATCAAACAACGAGGTTGAAAATGAAACATTAATGGCGGGGATCAGTCTAGCCAAAGAAATCGGAGCAACTGAAGTTGAGTGTTATTGCGACTCTCAGTTAGTAGTCAACCAAGTGAACGGAAGTTATGATACAAAGAACGACCGAATGAAAGCATATCTCAAAGTTGTCAAGGAGTTCCTAAAGGATCTAAAATTCAAAGTCAACAAAATTTCCCTATCTAAAAACACTTTAGCCGATGCCTTGGCAGCTTTAGCATCTACAACGGATCCCTTTGAAAGACAAATTATACCAGTTGAGAGTATAGATCAACCAAGTATAAGCCTACCAAAAGGATACCTTGAAATTGTCTTGGTAATTGCCGACACTGGAGACGATTCCGAAACCGAGATGCCAGACATCAAGCAACCCGGTGAACAGAAAATCGATTGGAGAGATGAGATCCTCGCATACATTATTGATGGAAAGACTTAAGAAGATAGATGGGCAGCTTCCGACTCAAGGCCAAATGCACTTTCTACGCCCAAGTGGATGGAAAATTATATCGGCAAAGCACAAAGGGAATTCTCCTTACTTGCATCCATGATGACGAGATCAACGAAATCATAAAGGGAACACATGATGGAGCCGGTGGAAATCAGAACAGCGGAAGATCACTCTTGCACAAAATCCAAACTCTCGGATACTATTGGCCAACTATGGCAAATGATTGCGCGCAATATACAGCTAAGTGTGACAAATGTCAGCAACATGGATGCATCATTCATGCCCAATTGAAGAACTAACTTTGGCAATCATGCTATATCCATTTATGCGATGGGCAATGGATATAGTCAGACCATTGCCTTCATTTCGGCAAAAATGCTTCATGCTTGTCATTGCAGATTACTTTTCAAAATGGGTGGAGGTCGAAGCTTACTCTCACATTAAGGATAGAGATGTAGTCAAGTTTGTATGGAAGAACATCATATACCGACATGGGCTACCTTATGAGATTGTGACAGATAACGGATCTTAATTCATCTAAGCAAAGTTCACTAACTTTTGCTCTCGATGGAACATTCGAGTAAGCAAATCAGCTCCACAAAACCTGAAAGGAAATGGACAAGCAGAGGCGACAAACAAGTAGATACTAGATGGAATCAAGAAAAGGCTTGCAGACAAGAAAGGGAATTGGGTTTCTGAGTTAAATGGTGTACTATGGTCACATAGGACAACACTGCGACGATCAATATGACGCACTCCTTTTTCCCTCTCTCACAGAATGGAGCCAATGGCTCCAGCTGAAGTAACGGTCCCAACTTTGCGTCGAGAATGTTTTCCCGAAAACGAAAGTTCAAACAACGAAGCAATGAAAACTAGCATTAACGACTTGGAAGAAGAACGCGACGAAGCACTTCTCCGAGTGCCGAACTATCAACAACAAGCCGCAAAATACTACAATAAAAAGGTTCGAGGACGAAACTTCACAATTGGAGATCTAGTACTCCGAAAAGTGTTCGAGAACACGGGTGTGCTTAACGCTGGAAAACTCGGCGCCAACTGGGAAGGGCCGTACATTATTTGCAAAGTCATAAAACCAGGAGTTTACGAGATTGCAAGTATTGAAAGAGAGATACTTCCACGAAGTTGGAATTCTATCAACTTGAAGTGATACTTCTACTGAAGATGCGCCAACTCGGCGACCAAAATGCATTACTTGATGCATCTCTATCTACTTATTTATGTAATCAGAACTACGTCTTGGCTTGATCCCTGCAAGGTACGCAGGTAGCCTTCGGGTGCAGCTAAAACTAAAAAGAAATTTTATAAGTTCCTTTCTCAGGTTCGGCAAAAAAATGGTTTTGTGCAGAATTACGAGATCATATTCTTATAAAAGACAAAGCATAACTTTCTACAAATTTATCATATTTTCCTACAGAATAAGTTGAAACCAAATCATCATATCAAAAGCCGAGTCGCAAAATCTTGCCAAGTTAGAAACTCTCAAAACTATCTTATAAAATCTTTGGCAAAGGCAGAAATACTCTCATTTAAAGCCGAGTTCTAAAATCTCGCCGAGTCCCTAATATCTCGCTCGTATTTAAGCCGAGTCTTAAACATTGCACAATCTAAGCCGAGTCGTTAAAATCTCGCCGAGTCCCTAAAATCTCGCTCGTATCTAAACCTGAGTCCTAAATCTCGCCGAGTCCTTAAAATCTCGCTCGTATTTAGCCGAGTCTTAAACCTAGCAAATTCCAAACCGAGTCTAA
Source organism: Lepidium africanum (assembly GCA_900406405.1). Taxonomy (NCBI): domain Eukaryota; kingdom Viridiplantae; phylum Streptophyta; class Magnoliopsida; order Brassicales; family Brassicaceae; genus Lepidium; species Lepidium africanum. The sequence goes on along the minus strand of OVAX01002799.1, from coordinate 17,449 downwards.
ATCTTGCCATGTCCCTAAAATCTCGCTCGAAATATAATCTTCGCACAAATGTAAACCAAGTCAGTTAAACTCTGCCAAAGCCAAAGATCTTGTTTATAACCAACTGAGTCTTAAACCCTCATTGAATGAAACTTCGAAATTTTTAAACTAAGCAAACTACCATACATTCAAAAATTTAAGGGCAACGTTTTTACAAATTTTCCATGAAAAGGAAAGCATATGTTCTTGGAAAAAATAACTATGCGCTAGTCTCGGCCCACTCTACTTTGGCACTACCCTTCTCAACAGAGTCGTCCGAGTCGGCAACCTTTGGAAAAAATAATATCTCTGTTTGAGCCATACTAGTCGATACCTCGAATTAGAACATATAAAATTTTGAAATCATTTATACTAACCTTTGGGCAATCCCAGTCCTGGGAGCAGCTACCACATTCAGATCTGGCTTGAGTGCAAGCACCTCGTTCCAAGCTAGAGCATTTTTCTCCAAACTAGAAGACTTGCCAAACTCAAAAGACGATAAGACCATGTCATCTGGATGCAGAGCCCTGACGACCTCCTTTTCAACGAGTGCCTTAGCTGAAGCAAGGTTGGAAGACCCATACGAGATAATTTCAGCGTCAACCAGGGTCTTCTTCTTTAGCAGGCGCTGCAAGAGGTGGTCGTAGCCGCACATTTGAGCATAACCCAGGCGGGCATTCAAACACAAATCAAGGTCGCCGAACCAATCCAAGATCCTTTTGAGACGGTCAGACAAGAAGCCTGAAACAAAAATCCGTCAGTACCTCAAGCATATGTAAAGTTGAAAATATTTAGTCTTACCTTTGAAAGCACTTAAGCCATCATGGAGAGACGAGATCGTGACTTTATGCTTCCATGCCGCCTTAAAAGCAGCATCTCGAATCTCGATAGTAGACTATGCAGCATCCTTAAAATCATAAATCTCTTTCTCGTTCTTAAGAGATTTCAAACGCTCCACTTCTAACTCGGAAGTCACCCGTGTTAAGTCAGTCTAAACTTTCACCAAGGAAGACTTAGCTTCAGTTGCCTCCTGATGAGATTTCTCGATTTTTTTGGACATCTCATCAAGTTAGCAGGCATTCTCAGCTTCTGCAACCATAGCCTTCTCCTTACCAGAGAGAACCCAGTTCATTTGGGCAACAGACTAGAAAAGGGGAAACAAGGAAGTTAGAATTAAACCGAGTCAGACAAATAAGTTGAAGTGCCGAGAACTAACCCAGAACATCGACTTCACAGTCTCAATGTACACCTTTTTATTGAGCATGTTGGAAATGGGAGGAAGAATCTCAGGAGTATCTCTGAGATAACGCATCAAGTCGGCTCCCTCCGTCCCACAGTCTTTGATTGGAGCTGACTCTTCGAAGCCATACTTGAAGTAGAAGTCCTCCGCGACCATGCTTTTCTTGCTTAAGGGGACTTCATTAAGAGGAATGGGCTCCTTACGCTTGGTTATCGCCTTCCAAACAACTTCAAGAGCAGCTGCACGACTTGGTTTCACGGAACAACGACTAATTACCTCGTCGCCTAAATAGTTAGCAAAAGGGACTCGGTAAAAAATTTTACCTGGAGTGGTAGAGACAACTGCCGATTTCTTCTTCTCGGATTTTCTCTTCGAACCCGAGGAACCAGCTGGAGATGTGGGAGTTTCAATATCCTAATTTTTAAACAGGGTTTTCATCTTCCTTTTCTTAGAAGATGGGGAACCCGTGGAACCCTTACTAACCTTCTCGAAAAGGCCAGTCTTGGCCTTAAGGGACCAAACATTCACTTCTTGAATCTCCAAGTCAATTATAGGAGCTTCAGAAATATCTTTTTGCTGCACCTCGGTAGCCGAGTCCTCTTTGAGGACATAGTCAGAAGTTTGGGGAGTGCTGACTTCAGCAGAAGAAGGCGGAATGTCCCCAAGAATGGCATCTAAGTCGTCAACCCCCATGTCGATTTGAAGAGCTCCTGAAGGAATAAAACGACATTTAACTACCAAACTGAAGCAAAGGATACTTTTCCTTCATATAAAATAACGATGACTTACCCCTTGAGTAGCGAGAAGCGGTTTTTTTAGAAGACTGTCTGGTAAAAATTTCCAGTTGAGCCGATGAACGCTAAAAAGTCTATCCAACAGCTCTTGATGGTTACTAAGAAGAAGGCGGACAAATGACGATGGATGTCTCACTACAAAACGAAAGAAGCAAATGTAAGTATTCAGAAAACAAGGAATATTGGAGCATCAAAACACCTAGAAGTCTACCAGGTGTCCTTGCCCAAGGAGTCAGAAGCTCCAGATCTCTCCATGGACGAAAAACTTCGTCGGGACGAATAAAAAAATAACAATTCTTCCAACCCGTAACTTTGGAAGTCGGATCATCTAAGAAATGAAGGCCAGTTTTAGCCCTGGCAAAATATGTTCCTTCTGAGGCTTTGACCTCACAGAAATCCGTCATATCCTCAAAGAGTCAAGTCGAGACATCAACTCCTGCCTAACTGCCAAGAATCAAAACTCCAACAATATTCGCAATTCCGGCAACTCTGAGTTGCGTCATCGCGATCCTCCGAGCATAGCAATATCTAGCAAGAAGATCCGGAATTAGAAACCACATCTTAGTTTCCATAAACCACCCATCATAAATAGCAACATAACCGTCCGGAGGAGTCCAAGGTTGGGAGTCAGAATCAAGGAGTTTAATGTTGACTTTCTCCAATCTACTCACGTTAATAATTGATAACCTAATATTGAGTCCGTCATACCAATCATCTATACCAGAACTATCTAAAAGATGCAGGTCTACATTGTCTTGAGTTCTACTACTACTAGATATTGAAGAGGAACTAGAGTCGGAATTCTCGGAACTAGACTCAGATCTATCCTTTTCCATATCGACGATATTTTATAAAGGAAGACATAAAAGCAACTCGGAAAATAAGTATAGAGAGAAAGAAGAGAGAGAAGTTACCTCGTTAATCTCGGATGAAAGTAAAAAGTAAAGAAATTAGAGCGGTATTTATAGAAGTATAGCGGAAGTCGAATCAGCGCAAACTGATGACTCGCGGAAAACCCAAGAAACCGCTGGAGTAACCCAATCACAGACTGACACATGGACCGAAAATTCTAGAAGCAGGTAAACTTCCCGACTTAGAAATTATGCTATAATTTTCCGAGTCTGGGGGGACAATTGTTGGAGGTGGATCTGAGATCCTACTTCGGTCCACAGGAAACAATGGGCGAATATTCTAAGTTTTGAACTCGGAAAAACTATCGAAGTCTCAACTCGGACATCTTCAGTGNAGTCTGGGGGGACAATTGTTGGAGGTGGATCTGAGATCCTACTTCGGTCCACAGGAAACAATTGGCGAATATTCTAAGTTTTGAACTCGGAAAAACTATCGAAGTCTCAACTCGGACATCTTCAGTGTACTCGGAAGAATTCATTCTCAGAAGCGTGTTAAGCTTGAAAGAAGTCGGACGACACGACATCAAACAAAGAAATGGAATTTTTCCTATTCCGACATGGAAAATTTCCGAAAATCTAGCCAGAATCTTCTAGATAAGATCATATCTAGACAATTGTAATATTTTCTGTTTGCAAATTACTTTGTAACCGTCTCTATGATCTATAAATAGAGGAGTAGATTCTTTGAAAAAGGGATCGGCTTTTTGACATAAACATTAAACTAACAAACTCTACTCGGCAATCATCTTTGCTATTTTGGCAATATACTTCTTCTCTTCAAATTCTCAAGAGTATTTGCCCTTTATTCCCTCTCTTTAATCAGAATTTCGGATTTACCCTATTTGTACTAGACCCTGTTCGAACATAGATCATTTGTTTAAATGTATTACTAATATGTATTATTTTATATATTTTATTACATTGTCAAAACATAAAATTTAAGTAATTGGAAAAGAGATTAATTTAAAAGACGACGAATATAATTAAATAATATAAATTGATATTTTTTTTCTCAAAAAAATATTAAATTAATATTTTTGTATAATATGTTTTGTTATTTTNTCTCAAAAAAATATTAAATTAATATTTTTGTATAGTATGTTTTGTTATTTTTCTTATCAAATTTGCTTACTTATTTATTATTTAAAAATTTCAAATGTGTTATATTATCTTTGTAAAATATCATATTATTTATCTTGTCATATTATTTTGAATTATGTCTTATATATATAATAAAATATGAAAACTCGGTTTGATCGGTTAAACCGGTCCGATCAATTATCTACTAGAGTTGCCGAGTCAGTATCCGATTATGTTTTTAAAACATTGACAAAAAGAATTAACCAGAATTAGTATCAAAGTCTTCTAGTCACGATCCAATTACAAGACAGTTTTGTAGGTATAGGATCGTGCCTAACCTTTTTCGTAGCTGTTTAGACATTTTCCGTTAAATTTCCCGTAATTTTTAGTGTTTTTTCGTAACTCATCGCTAGAGATAATATTTCTAATAAGATTTTATTTATATCTCTTTTTAATTTTCTCTGTATACTTTATTATTGCAATAAACCAACAAGAATACTTCAAACTTCAAGTCATTATTTTATCTGAATTAATTAGATTTTTCATAGTCTGCACCGGGTATATTTGACAGCATAAATCCAGCAGTTTATAGCTCAGTAATTAGTGATAGTGATATAGGCTAATTATAAAACTTTATACGTTTTATGTGGTTTAAAATGAAAATGAAAACAGGGAATTATGTGGTTAAATATTTACTCATGTATTTTTCTTCACCAGAATTTGACTTTAAAAAAGTTACCTAATTTCGCATTTGAGGTTTGTTTAATCAAAACTGATTTCTAAACGAAGTGGAAACTGTTTGCAGCAACTGATTGATTGTCTTGACCTGAAATAATAGACCACTACGTTGTCATAGCGATAGTCACCTAATTATATTGTTGATATAGCAATGTAGCATGGATTCCATGTTATATTGTTATAGCTACATTGTTTCCTTTATATTTTCAGCATTAATATAGATTCTATATAAGATTCTCAATGTGTATTGTGATTCATTTTTATATTCGGGTCGGTTCTGGGTATATCCATTTGGGTCCGAGTTTTTTGGGTATAAAACTTTTATACCCATTTAGGGACTGCATATATTTCGATTCAGGTTCGGGTCGGTTCCACTCGGTTCCGGATCTGTTCGAGTCCATATTTTCTGTACCCATTTAGGAATGAAATACAATTTGATTCGGTTCCGGTGACGATACTTATTCGGTCGAGTATAAATATTAGACAAATTTTTACAATTTCACTATATATTTAAGTATTTCATACCAAAAATACAATTATTTACCAGAAAAACACCCGAATACCTGAAAAAATACCTAAATACCGTAAATATTTTTGAAAAATTATCATAAATTCTTATATATGTTTACATGTTTTCGGGTTAATCGGGTATTCATCCGGGTATCGGTTCGGTATCGGGTGTTACTCGATACTTGCAGATATAGATGAAGAGGACCCAATAAATATTTTTCTCGGTTCTAGTAACTACTCGGGCAATGATTAGGGTTATGCTCATTTTTTATCATTGTGTATTTTACTATTTATGATAATTACATATTCTTCGGTTTATCAGTCTTTGTTACTAAAGAAAAAGAGCACCATATGCAAATAATAGAGAAAACCATATATTATAGTAATATTTGAGTCTAAAATATTATGATTGGTGATATTTCTGAAAACAATACAAAGTGTGATGTATCTTTAAGAATTATTCTTGTTAATTTTTGAGTATTTCAACACCACAACGTTGTTATCCTTTTCTCTGGTTTTTTTCCAGTCTGACAATCATCTCTTCTTTCTTATCAATTTTTCAGAGATGAATTACCAGAACATCTCAGTTTAATCATCTTCCAGCTCTAGCCGGTTCTCATCGACTAATTCTGGTTTCCTTCCGATTCACATATTCAATCGTGGTGCTTGGAGTTTTACGGGGGAGGTGTAACAAAGTGGATCTGAACTGATCTGAAGACTATTCGTTTGGATTGAGGTCTCTTTACTTTGGATTGTTTGTATGTCTACAAGAAGCTCCTAATCGGAGATGGCTACCACCACCCCTTTGATTTTGATGTGGTCACGGTCGAACCTTTGGTCAAGTTTAGTATGCATGAACTTCTACTGGTTCTCGCATGTTTCTTTATTTGATTTACTTAGTGTTTATTAAGTGTGTTTTTTCCTAGTCTTCTCTTGGACTCATAATTAGTTTTTATGCCTTAGGTTTAAGTTTGTTCTTCGTGCATGTAGTTATGCTTGTTTTTGGGTGAGTTTAGAATGGATTTCAAATCCTTGTGTTGTTACTATTTCGGTTTTCGATCTTCTCATCTCGCTATGTTATCTTCTAGCCTTAATTTTCCTTCCTTTTATTGATTGGTTTGTTAAGTGTATAATTTTGGTTGTGTGTCTAGTTGTTGCAATGGTTTTATCTTTGTTTTCTTCATCTTTTCCGGCGATTGTTACTAGGTTAAATTAAACATCCTGTTGATTAAGCTCTCACTGGTATGATGCGGTCTATGATTTCGATCTATGTATTGGTTCTACTTTTGACCATTGGTGGCTGTTTAAGCGTGGAGATGAAACTATCTCCAGTGGGTCTCCAGATTAGACCTCGACAGCGTTGGTGCCTCAGGAAGGCAATGACCGCTTGTGTGGCACCTAATCAGAGGACTATTGTAGCGGTTTAGCTGATGGATTGACTGACAGAACCAACAGACATAGATTAGTCAAGTATGCTTCGGTTTCACTGAAAAATGGAAAAAGGAAAATGATGTTTGCCTTATCCTCCTTTTTGGATCTGTTGTAGTGAATCTCTTGGTTTAATCGAATCGCATCCTTCACCACTCCTTTATCCTAAAGCGAGTGATGAGTCGATTAAACGGCTTTTTGGTCTCCTCCACTAGAAATAAATATCAGATTTGGGTGAGGTCTGATTAGTTATTACTTCTCCATTACCATCAATTAAGGGAAGGAAGGAAGTACATGTGCATGAATTTCTGAAGTCTACATATATTTTAAGTGAGGACATAAAGATTGAAGACGCAAAAGATTAAGTTTTCCGAATAGCGCTATACTGAGATGCTTGACTGAGTCGGAAACAGAGATTGAAGAGTACCTAGAATGTTACTTCATTGGGCTTTTCGTTTTGAACCATCATATTTGAATACTATGTTTCGTATCTAAAATAAATCTTTTACCCCGTGTAAGGTTTGACAACCTTAATGCCCTTCACACTTATATTAATAAAATATATGTTATGGGAAAAAAAGGTACTTAATATATCTTAATCTTCAATATAAGATCACTATTTTTAATAAATATGTAAACTTTTATATATCAAAACTGGTTTGGGAAGTAAGTTTGACCAAATAGGTAATGTCCACTTCTACAGTCTTCTCCATTGCAGTTCGATTTTTGGTATATAGATGCATAATCCCGTTGTATACGATTTAAAATTTGGGATACGAATCGAGTCTTATTGATCTAATCGTTAACAATAAATCAGTTTACTTACTAAACTAACTCATTATTAGAACCCTAATCTTGGTAGAGCAAGACATGTTGCTCGCAGTTTGTATGCTAAATTATAAATACAAAAGCATTGATTTCTATGCCAACAATATGTAGAAGCAACTTAATATCAAACTTTATTCATTTGTTCAAAATCTCTTTGCCCAAAATATATAGTTAAGAAGATTAAGAGTATTAAGAACACATACAAGTACATAAAACAGTTCAAGTTTGGAGTTGTTGAGATCTTCCCCACCTAACCATTTATGGCCAAGCCAGCCAGTGACGCCATTAGTGACCTCCACAAGAAGTGAACTAAGGTAAAACCCCATTGAAATTGAGCACCAACCCAATGCTATACTCATACTCTTCATACTCGCTGGAGCTTCTCTATAGAAAAACTCTTGCATCCCTCCCAATGTCAATATATCAGAGAAACTTAGCATGAGATACTGAAACAAAAGCCAGAAAACCGAGATTTTGAAGTCGTTTTGAACTGCCTCATGCTTCCTTTTAGCTTCTACAATGGTTGCAACCGCCATTGAACCAGAGGAGAGAGTTAAGCCAAGTCCAATACGTTTCAAAGCGAAGTTTGATGTTCTGTTGATACTTTTTCCGAAGAGTTCATATAAAGGTATGAACGAGAGAATGAAGATGATTGAGATGACGTTGAGTGAAGGTACAGGGATCTCAAATGAAGGAGAGATTTGTCTGTTCATTGTTACGCCTTGTTGTATAGTGAAGGTTAATAATTGAGCCACACAAGAATTCATGACAATTGTGCTCCCAAAGATTGGTAGGAGACCGAGAAATGTTCTTGTTTCTTCAGTTTGTCGTGATGAAATATTTTTGTCCAGCAATGCTTTATCTAAACACCTGTCCAAAAAAAAAAGGTTCACATTAGTAGCCTTGGTTATAAAGAAGATTGAATAATAATAATATGTCCGCACAAGCGTAGTCCAGTGTTTATGCGTGACTTTCGGAGGTCTAGGAACTCTTTGGTTCGAGGTCACATTTGTGTGTGACAATTTTTCAAGGATTTTCACATAACTCCCTTTGACCCTTATGTGTAGTCGTCTCATATAGTCCACTGACTTGAGAACCAGTTAAGAGACAAAGTCTCGGTGATCTGGCTCGGAGCTCATAATGTTTGTTGAACAGAAGCATCCGAGTTATCAAGAAAATAACAACAATATATATTAAGATACTTACTTTAACTTCTTGTTGTAATGAATGTTCATGTCGGTAGATATAAGACTTTGCATCATTTCTACATCGGAAACCGATCCATTTCTATGTTTTGCAGCCGATATTAATACATTTGCTATTCTTGTCAAGGGACTTCCGCTAGGACGTTTCAGTCGATAATATGGTAAACTAGCTGCGAAAATTAATAGCGCAATAGCTAGAAGCATAATTAATATATCAAAAATATCTTCAATCCAAACCATAACGGTTACGGCCATAAGCCATCCAAGGCAAACAGAGAAGTAATACCAATTGAAGAACTTAGAGATCTCTCTCTGATGTCTACGATCAAACTGATCACCTCCATGTGCAAGCAACGAGGGTCTAGTACCACCCGAACCAAAAGCAATCGCGTAAAGTCCAGTTAAAAGAACCGTTGATTGCAGAGTCGAAGGTGATTTATTTCCCTCAGGTTGTAGATTAGGGTTATGAGCTTGGAATGTCAACACAACCAAACCCTAACAAAAAAGATTAAACTTTGAGTTGTTTGGTTTGTTTCATTTTCAGACATTAATATATGAGTGTTTTTTCATTACCAAGATTTCAATGGAACATGAGATGAGGAAAGTAGTGGAGCGAGCGATGAATGAGTCAGCCACAAAACCATCAAAGAGTGTGAGTAAATAAGATGTTCCAATGAAATTGGTCACCATGTTTGCTGCTTTGGCTGATGAGTAATGCATTGCATTCATGAAATATAACACCATGTTGTTTCCAACAGCTATCGACACCATTAGCTCCATTAACGCCACAACTGTAACCAAATAACATTATATATTATGACTCTTTAGAAAGAATAATTATCATATTATAACGACAAGATTCCATCCATCAGAATTCGACTCTAAAGATTACGCAACTTCCCAAAAAAGTCGAACCGTGTTAGAAGCAAAAGTGGACTTAACCACTTGAAAAAATACATTTTCTCAAACATTAATTATTATTCAAAATATAAGTTTTTGGTTATGAGAATGTTTACCACAAACAATTAAAGAAGCTCTAATCCCACCATGTTTGTGAGGGACTATCTCTCTCCCTCTCCAATCTTCAAACTTTTCTTCCATTTCATTTTCCATTGTTACGTTTAATGGATTTTGGAGTGTTTGTATGTATATGTTGAAATTGAGATCTTCGTTATATTGTAACAAACATTTATATAGACGCTTATATTATTCAGATGGTGACACATCTCAAACTACTTTTTAAAAAGTAAGGGAAGTAATATTTAAGAATTAAAAATAATGATTATGAAAGAAGAAAATATAGATTATTTCTAAAATGGTTGAGATTTGAAATTAACTAATTTTGCCAAATGTCAGAGTATCTTATCTTATGTTATGTTATAATATGTAAATTATATAACAGAATCTACATTCATTTATGAAGGNTCAGATGGTGACACATCTCAAACTACTTTTTAAAAAGTAAGGGAAGTAATATTTAAGAATTACAAATAATGATTATGAAAGAAGAAAATATAGATTATTTCTAAAATGGTTGAGATTTGAAATTAACTAATTTTACCAAATGTCAGAGTATCTTATCTTATGTTATGTTATAATATGTAAATTATATAACAGAATCTACATTCATTTATGAAGGATATGTATATATGTACGCTTGGTTATCTAGGTCATGAATCTACATTTGAGATTTATGTCTCAAATAAGAATATCTGAACTTTTTGTTCTTTTGTCAATTTTAGTCAATTCAAGAGATAAAGAGTCCAAATATAAGGTCCATTGTCCACAAACACACGATCTTTAAATAACAATCTAATATTACATGTTAGCTAATTTGCTTTGTAATTGAGAACACGGGAAATTAAGACTATAGAACATGCTGTGAATAAACTTTTGAAGTCCTCTAAATAAAGGAGAAATTCAGGCCAAACTGGTAAATCATCAATCATCTTTTTGAATTCTAAGCAGTCAACTGCGAACTCCATTTTCGTAATCAGAATAGAAATAAGATATGTCATTGCCCAGACTAGATCTTCAAATTCTGAGTGTAATGTCGATAGGCTTCTTCTTATGCTATGTACTCCCATATTCACCCCTTCAACAATATCAGAGAAGTAATAGCATTCTAAGGTGGTACGAAAATATGAATTTTTCCATGATACGTCAACCATGCATCCATACCCAATAAAGAATATCTGTTTTTAAATTCACATAGGGTCAAAAAATACTAATTTGTTATAAAACATATCTAAATAAAATATATATTATTATATTTATTAGTTCGGATGACAAACAGAAAATAGCAAAAGAAAAAAAGATAAAGAAGAAATTAGATAAGTTATGTTGTTGTATTATTGAAGTAGAGGAGCAAAACACACATAAGGAGTAAAAAAGAAAGATATCAATTTTTTTGATAATTTGACTTGTGTATTAAAATTACGTGAGGGGTGAATACATATATATATAGAGTAAGAGGTAAGATATTTTCTAGATAGGTAATTATTATACCTACATCTATAATGTATATCCATAATGCTCCCCCTTAATTACCTATCATTATTTATGTATTACGCACTGCCTCATTAAAAACCTTATCATGGAAAAACCCAATGAGATAAAAACCATGATGAGGAAAAAAGAGTACAGTGACATAATCTCCCCCTGAAATGATGAAAATCATAAATTTCGTAATTGACGCATCCCAATATTATGAACATGCTTTTTGAACATTGTAGTGGGAAGTGCCTTCGTGAACAGATCTGCTGCATTGTTTGCTGAACGGATATATTGAATATTTACTTCTTGATTTTTTTCGAGTTCTCGTGTGTAAGAGAAAAATCTTGGAGGAATATGTTTCGTTCGATCGCTTTTGATATAACCTTCTTTGAGTTGGGTGACACAAGTAGCATTGTCTTCAAATACTTTTGTTGGCTCTTTATTTATGATTATTCCACTTGCTTCTTGTATGTGTTGAGTCATGGATCTGAGCCATACGCATTCTCTACATGCTTCATGAAGTGCAATTGTTTCTGCATGATTTGAAGAGGTGGCTACTATAGTCTACTTTTGGGAACGCCAAGAAATTGCAGTGCCTTCAATTGTGAAAACATATCCGGTTTGCGATCGGGCTTTATGCGGGTCTGATAAATTACCAACATCTGCAAAACCAACTAAATCGAAACTAGAATTTCTATTATAAAATAATCCCAAGTCAGTTGTTCCCTAGAGATAACAAAATATATGTTTTATTCCATTCCAGTATCTGCGCATAGGTGATGAATTGTATCTTGCAAGTATATTAGTAGCGAATGCTATATCTGGTCTAGTGCAATTTGCAAGATACCTAAGTCCACCAATAGCGCTCATGTAAGGTACTTCAGGACCCAATACCTCTTCGTTATCTTCACAAGGTCGGAATGGATCTTTATCGATATTAAGCGATCTATTGACCATTGGAGTACTCAAAGGAGTCGCTTTATCCATGTAAAAGCGTTTTAAGATCCTTTTTTGTATAGTTTGATTGATGTACCAAAATTCCATTCCGAAGATGCTCGATCTGGAGTCCAAGACAAAATTTTGTCTCTCCAAGATCTTTCATTTCAAACTCTTTCTTCATATGAGTTCTTATCTCATCAATTTCTTTTAGAGTTCCAATTATGTTCAAGTCATCAACATATACAGCAATGATCACAAAACCAGATACAGATTTCTTAATAAATACGCAAGGACATATCGCATTGTTGGTATATCCTTTACTCAACAAATATTTACTTAAGCGATTATACCACATGCGTCCGAAATGTTTTAATCCATAAAGTGATTGTTGTAATTTGACTGAACATATATCTTTTGATTTTGAACTCAATGCTTCATGCATTTTTAATCCTTCTAGGATTTTCATATATATTTTATTATCAAGTGATCCATATAGATACGCTATCACAACATCCATTAGATGCATTTCTAGATTTTTAGATGTTGCTAGGCTCATCAAAAATTTGAAGGTAATTGCATCCATTACCGGGGAATACGTTTTCTCACAATCAATTTCCGGTCTCTAAGAAAAACCTTGGGCAACAAAGCCTGCTTTATACTTTGTTACCTCATTTTTCTCATTTCTTTTTCAAACAAAAACCCATTTATACCCAACAAGTTTTACATGTTTAGGTGTTATGATAATAGGTCCAAAGACTTTTCTTTTATTGAGGGAGTTCAATTCAGTTATCATGGCCATTTTCCATTTCTCCCAGTCAGGTCTTTTCTGGCATTCTAATATGGACTTTGAATCAAGATCATCATTTTCATTATCAATTTCTTTTGATACAGAAAATGAGAACATTCCATCATCATCTTCTATTTCGTTTATAACCCAAATATTTCCGTTTTGGGCATAGTTGATGGAAATTTCATGGTTTTCTTTATTTTCATCTTCAAGACTTTTCTCTGTATGATTTGGTTTTTCTGGACCTTTTTATTTATTTCTCCCAAATTCTTTTTCTTTCGGGGATTCTTATCTTTTGATCCCATAGGTCTCCCCCTTTTTAACTGAACCTTAGGTTTATTTGCTATATTTCCATCATTTTGTTCTTCTGGAACAATAAATCTTGATGGAACATTCGCAGTGGGTATATATGATTTAGTCACCCTTTTTGTATCGGTGAACACATCTGGTATCTGATTTGCCATTTGTAAATGCACATTTTTCTGAACTTCTAGTTCACGTTATTTCGTAGGGAGATCAAGGTGCCACAACGATGGTGTGTACCATGTAATGTCTTTCGGAGTTTCTTTATTTCCTCCCCATAACACTGGAAATTCATCTTCATTAAAATGACAATCGGCAAAACGTATCGTAAACATATCACCAGTTTTTGGTTCTAGATACCGAATTCTTACTTGGCGATGTATACCCAATATATATTCTCAATCTCCTTTGTGGTCCCATTTTTGTCCTTTGCGGTGGTGCTATAGGAACGTAAACCGCACATCCAAAAATACAAAGATGAGATATATCTGGCTTATGAATAGAAGTTAATTCTAATGGGGAGTATTTATGATATGCACTCGGTCTTATTTGAATTAGTGCCACAGCATGAAAAATTGCATGACCCCATATCAAAATTGGGAGTCTTGTTCTCATTAATAACGGTCTAGCAATAATCTGTAACCGTTTGATTAAGACTCAGCCATGCCATTTTGTGTATGAACATGTGGGACTGGATGTTCAACATCTATTCCCAATGACATACAATAGTCATTGAAGGCTTGTGAAGTGAATTCACCAGCGTTATCAAGTCTTACTTTCTTTATTGTATAATTAGGAAATTGTGTCATCAACCTGATTATTTGGGCAATGAATTTTGCGAAAGCCATATTTCGTGTGCTCAATAGACACACATGTGACCATTTGCTGAATGCATCAATTAATACCATAAAATATTTAAATAGCCCGCATTGCGGGTGGATAGGCTAACATATATCACCATGTATTCTTTATAGGAATACTGGGGATTCATTCCCAACTATGGCTAGTGATGGCTGAGTTATTAATTTTCCAAGAAAACAAGCATTACACGATAATTCTTTCGATTGAAAATCTTCTGGTTTTTCAGTGAATGGCCATTTGTGTTTTCCACAATCTTTCGCATTATGACTAAACCAAGGTGCCCTAAGCGTTCATGCCAGATTTTGAATGTACATGTAAACTTCGGGTTTACTGTAACATATGATTCAATCATATTTATTTTTGTGAAATATATTCCAGAAGATAAAACTGGCAGTTGTTCCAATATACATTTCCTTTCCGAATTGACTGATATGATGCAAATGTATGCACACCATTTTTATTCATTGTTTCTATGTGATATCCATTTCTGCGGATATCTTTGAAACTCAATAGATTTTTACAAGATTTGGGGGAATATAATGCATTATTTATCTCAAATTTTGTTCCCCTTGGCATTGAAAAACAAGCTCTTCCAGAGCCAATAATAATTTTTGCATCACCAGATATAGTACTCACGCTTCCAGCAGAATTTTTTATTTCAAGGGAGGGAAAATAATTTTTACNGCATTGAAAAACAAGCTCTTCCAGAGCCAATAATAATTTTTGCATCACCAGATATAGTACTCACGCTTCCAGTAGAATTTTTTATTTCAAGGGAGGGAAAATAATTTTTATCTTTGAGTATTGTGTGCGTTGTAGCACTATCTGCCAGACATATATCTCCATCCTTGTTTTTGAATTTCTTCGTTTTCTGATTTGAAAAATATTCATAAAAGATGCGTTATTAAAAACAAACTTTATATTACAACAACTATTTTACAAAAACTATTTTACAAGACATAAACAACATTAGATTTTTTTTCTTATACAAGCATAAATAATTATACATCATGTCATACTTTATTCTTTAGGAAGATTTTAATTATTTTAATTTTTGCTAATATCTACGGAATCTATAGCGAAATCAGCTACATCGAGATAATTATCAGTATTTATACCATCAACTGAAAGTCTAGCTTCATTTTTAAGAGAAGGCCCAACATTATTGTCAAAAAAGGTCCTTCTTAATTATTAAAGAAAGGTCCGGTTTCACCATATAGGAAGTTAGTTTCCATTTGTTTTACCTTTTTCTTTTGCAATTTTTGATAAATATTGACAAAATGCTTCGGCGTACGACAGGTACGCGACCAGTGTCATTTCATGTCGCATCTATAGCAACGATTTTCGTGTTGCTTATTATCAACTTCCTTTCCTTTTGACTTTTGATTATTTCTTTCATTGTTGAAATCATTAGGACGGGACTTTCTTCCTTGTCCACATCTATATCCACGTCCATATCCTCCTTGTCTACGACCACGGTAATTGCTTCGACTGCGTCCACACCCATAATTATTATAATTTGTTGATGTAACATTCGCTTCTGGGAATGATGTTGATCCCATAGGGCGAGACTGATGGTTTAGCGTCACAAGTTCATTATTTTGTTCAGCTACCATAAGAACTTGCATTAATTCTGAATACTCTTTGTATCCATTTGCCCGATATTGTTGTTGCAGGACTAAATTTCCAGGATGAACTGTTTGGAGAGTTTTTTCGATCATATCATAATCGTTTATCTTCTCTCCACATAACATCATTCTGGAAGTAATTCCGAACAACGCAAAATCATATTCACTTACACTTTTGTAATCCTGAAACCGGAGGTTCAACCACTCATATTTAGCTTCTGGTAAGATCACATATTTCTGGTGATCAAATCTATCTTTGAGTGATTGCCAAAGATCTGCAGGATCTTCTCTTATTATACANTTTGAGTGATTGCCAAAGATCTGCAGGATCTTCTCTTGTTATACATTCATCTTTTAAACCATCGTGGATATGGTGGACCAAAAATATCATAGCATTAGCTTTTTGCTCTTCTGAAGTCGTTTTCAACTTATCGATGGTATCAAGGAGCTTTTTTCCCTTTAAGTGCAATTTTGCTTCAACTGCCCTATTTCCGGAGATATCAAGGGCAGTGATCTCGAGTTTAGCCAAGTTTGACATGGTTACTGCATAATAAATTTAATAACCATAAATTTTATTAATAACTTAAAATAAAGTGTAACATAATAACATGTTAACGATTAAACACTTAAAAATAAAATAAGCAGGTGATTACAAAGATATACAAAGCACAAATAAGTAACCCGAAATTCATCCTAAATTCTTCGTGAGTGAAATCGCCGATGAAAAACCCGGGAATAGTGGAAAAAATAATAACTAAGCAAAAGATTAAAACCCAACACACACACACACACATATATATATATATATA
>OVAX01002798.1:9634-25634 GCA_900406405.1 Lepidium africanum | reverse complement strand
GTCACTACCCAGAATTCTGCTTAGTTCACTGACTTCACTCTCCTCACTAGCCCATCTTCATCTTATTTCTGCAACTCGCCGTTCACCCTTTAACTGTTCACTCTATTTCTGCATTCTCTCTTAGTTTCTGTTTGTTTAAGTTGCATCTGTTTTAGCTTTGTTTCATTTTACTTAATCATTTTTATGCATGTTCTCTCTGTTTGTTTAGTTTTGCTTTCTAAGTTGATTGTGACAGAATCAATTACATCCAATGTTTTTCCCTGATTTTGCTTGAACTAGATAGTTATCCGCACCCAAAGTGTTAACATCACGTTTTGGTTCGACAACCTTATATGCTATAAGGATTTGATAAATTGACCTCAAAAACCTTGTTATCAATGTACCTTACATCATGCAAAACAAATGTAGTACCATTGGGGTTAGCAAACCTTATTGAACCGCTACATTTTACCTCACAATAAGTTTCATTTGCCATTTTGACTATGCTGTTGGTGCACTCCATGAGATCAATGAATAGATACTTCATTGGTGTCATATGGAATGAACAACCAGTGTCAAGAATCCATTTTTCCTGATCTGTTTCTCCTTGAGATGCATTTACTTCTGATACTACTAATCCCACCAGATCCTTTGCATCTTCTTTAGCCATTGCTAATTCAACATCTTGATGACTTGCTTTATCTTTATTCCTTTCAAGCCATTTGTAACATTTCTTCTTGTAGTGACCATCTTTACCACAAATCCAGCAGGTTCCTTTCTTATTTTCTCTTGATTTTGGTCGTGACTTACTTCTTCATTTTAAAAAACTCCCTCCCTTTGATTCTGATCTTCCTCTAACATAAAGACCTTCTGCATTTCCTTTGCTTGAACTCGGTTTGTATCCTAATTTCTTAAGTTTAGCTTCTTTAGACTTAGTTGCACTTACAACATCATCAACTCTTAATTTATCCTTGCTGTAAGTAAGAGTTTCCCTCAGATGATCATAAACTTCAAGAAGAAACTCAAGCAGAAGAATAGCCGGTGTTTTTTCTTCTATTTATATCTGCAAATGTTTAATATCTCTTAAAAGTTTCAAGAAATCATCAACATTCTGATATGTTTTCTTAGTTTCTTGCATACCTCTAGCTGTGAAAAGATTATATCAGGAAGAGTATTAGGGAAAAACAACTTATCGAGCGTATCACGCATGTTTTCTGCAGTCTCGTAGTTCTCGATCTTTCTGAGAATCTTATCATCCACCGCTAAGAAAATAAGATTCAATGCTTGTTCATCCTTATCTGCTCTCGCTTCTTCTTCTTCAATTTTTTTCTCTTCAGGCTTCTTCTCTTCTTCTTCAGTTAACACTCTCAGAGTATACGGCTTGAGAACACTTTTTAATCCTTGAACTGTTAATCTTGCAATGATCCTCTTCTTCCATAATCCATAATCTCATGTTCCGTCGAAGATCACAATCTTTCTCTTCGATTTTGTAAAATTCATCTCCGAAACTGAGAACTCCGATTTGACGCTTCAGATTAGGAATTAGACCGATGAATTTCTTCTTCTTCTTGAGATGTGCTCTGATACCAAAGAATATGAAATGAATTCAAACTTGAAAAGAAATGGAGCACACGAGAAATTTAACGAGTTCAAGTTTCAATGTGAAGCCCTACATCTCGCCGGAGCTTTGCTTCGAAATTCACTATCACCATTGTCAATCTTAGCTTTGAACTCAAGCTTACAACAATCTCTCTCTCGCTCTTCTCAATCTCTCTTTCTCTGTAATCACAAAGAGGTTTCACTCACCACCTTAACTAACTCTCATCTTCTTCGCTTATATACTGCTTAGAAGATAAGGTTTTATAACTGAATGAACAAACATAACTACCCGAGAAAAACAACTCAAAAGATTAAGAAGAAACATAATCGACATCTCACTTCACTCTGCTTATCCTCTCTTTGCAGAAACAGAAGCAAATAACCGAACAATAGTGATTGGTACTTGCATTTAAACCGAATTCAATTCTCGAATCCTCAATGCTTTACTTAACCGGAATTCAATCCTGAATTCCTTTAAACTAGTGTATCTAAACCGAGACAATTGATACCTTGAAAGACTCTGGTCGACAAATAGACTCTCAAACACTTAGAATATTCTAACTTTGATCTTGACTATATTCTTCGTAATTTTATATTTAACACCAATGTGTGTGTATATATATATATATCTATTTGATATAAAATATTTATTTATTTATAAAACATCAATTTATACATAATTTTTTAAAGAACTAATCAACTTTAATTTATTTTTACTTTTATTATTTCTCATTCTTTCTCGTATCTTTCATCTACTCCTACTTCTCTTCGTACTCCTCCCCTACTCTTCCTCCTCCCTCTTCTCATCATTCTTTTCCTCCTTGTTCTGTTGGGAATGTCCTGAACTCATTTGTTCTTTCTTTTACGAAGTCATATAATCAAGAATTCGATATCGTATAATATTAGGTCGTTATAATGCTTTGCTAGAAACCAATTATAATCTATAGATTGAGAATCTAGTACTAATATTATATGATCCTAAAGGGTTACACACCTAAGCAAATTGGATCAAAGTACATTTATATTTAGGGACACATATATTAGATATATGTTTACGTAAAACACACATAAAAGAATAATTGTTATCTTTTGTTATGTGTTGGGCTCCAGCCCATTTAACTAGACTAAATAAGATTTAGTTTAATGTGTTTATATTAGGCTTAAACTCATCTTGCTAAACCTAATATGATTAGGTTATGTGTGTCTATAAAACTTAACAAAACGTTAGTTTTCAAGAGAGATAGCACACGACACAGCAACCCTAAAATCATAGACAAAAACGTTTGTCAAGAGAAGGAGATTTGATCTCAACGGCACTAACATCCCGTTCTCGATCCAGTTTGTGTGCGAGTGGATATCGATTGAGGTACTACGTTTGGAGTGCTAATGGAATCTCGGTTTAGTCAATTATTTTCATTGAAAAAAGTTCAAGGTATATTCTAAACTATAAGATCTGGTTGTAATTCAATATTTCCATGAGATCCTATTTGATTTGTTCTCGTTGATTGCTTGTTGCAAAACTAGTTCGTTTTCCTTTATTTTCTCCCCTTCTTTTTCTTCATCATCATCATCTTCTTTCTACTCTTTCTTGTCTTTTTTATTCTCTTTCTATTTTTCATTCTGATTCTATTTCTCATCATTGTATATTATATAAATGAATAGTTTTATTGTTATGTACTTTTATGCTATACAGTAGTTCTGTACCAAGAGAGGAGAATCATTTTTATTCGGTAGAAAGTAGACTTTTTCATCCCATCCCTCATCCATATAAGCCATCTCTTTCTTCTTTTGATAATTCAGATAACAAGCAAATAGTATATAAAAGGTAGAATAATAAATAGTATGGCTAATAGACATATACTTAATTTGTTCGTTATAATAGTCATCTACTTAATTATAATCTCAAATGTGTTATCTCACCAATTCTCTCATTTATTTATACATATTGTATATACATATATATACATATATATAATATCCTAAGCACTGTATATATGGATGTGTATTGTAAGAAAAAGGGCGGGGTCATTATTAATTATTAAAGGTATGGTGTATAAGAAACACTGCAAAGTTTTGTTTTTCTCCATGCGTGATCTATAGAAATATCTATACGTCTTATTTCGGCAAATTGTATTAATATCTACATTTGTCCCACATATATATATGGAATCAACAAAAGAAAGAAAGTGAAACTGTGTGTATAATTTTATTTATAGTGAATTCCGGAGCAGTTTAGTTTTTTCGTACTTCATAAATTGGTTGGATTTGTGAAAACCTTTAATAGAGAAAAGAAGAAAGAAAAGAAAAAAAGGGTTTTACTCGTGTCATTTGTTTTGCATGTCGAGTAACAAGATTCTTAACATTATTAATCATTAACGGTTTATTTGTCGTTGATTTAATAATTACAAAATTCTAAAAAGGACTCAAAGAAAAAGAAAGATCGCACTGATATAATGTCAGTGCGATCTGATTACATAAACTTATTCGTATTGACATATATTAATATAATGTCAACTAATTAACCGGAAGAACTAACAACAACGGATAATAGTAAACGTTACATAATGCATTATCGATCATATCTAGTTTATTAAATGGATAATAAATTATAGAATTGTTCGATGTAATCAGTTATAAGAAAAAACGATCGTAAGTAGGATTTATAGATGCATAATAATCACATAAATATTAGTAATAAAAATAAAAAATAGTTTCCGTTGCGTTAAGGAAGTCTCCAGATCCGACCAAATATTTAGAGAAACATATTTAATGTAGTCAGTTTTGTCTTTAGTTGCATGGTCTAAACGATCCGCAACCACGTGTCAGTGTAATACATACGAAGAGGGGACCCACATGTGGGGTAAGAGGAGATGCTGGTGGGACCTGATTGGTTAACAGGAAATGACTGATAGAGGAGGAGGAGGGATTCATGTCAACAAACTGAGCTGTTTTACATATATATTGAAATGGGGCCCATTATGTCACGTCATCACATGAACACAATGCGCCGACTCCACTGGATTATCTCTTCTCCCGCTTATTTATTTCCTTTTTCGTTTTTTTCTCTTTCTTTTTTTAGATCTACCAATTGACCCAACTACCCTTCCTCACCACCACTTTTTTTTTCTTCTTTTCTTTTTTTTTTTTAAAAATTCTGGCAGGCATCATTTTTCGTATTAAAAAATACATTTAAGATAAAAATGATCCTTTCCAAACTTTTTTTATTTAAAAAAAAAGCATCTTATCATTGAAGGTATAAATAGAGCACAACGTTGAGAAATTATGCATGAGGTGGGTACGGAGTGGATACTCATAAAATTTGTGATTTTTTTGTTTTATCTAGATATCTAATTTTGTAATCTGTTTTAATCTAAAAATTTTCGGATATCTGAAAATCTAGATATCTGTTTTTTTGTAAAGATTTACGAATAATTCATCCTGATCTATTATTAAACACATAACAAATATATAACACAAAAAAATTCACAAAATAATAAAAAAATTATATTAAAAACAATGTCAATATAAATTTTTATACCTAAATTCAATATTTTTTAATATATATATATATATATATATTTTGTCAACATTGGATCACAACTAGCCGACTCATTAGTCAAGTTCATGCACATCCCAAGATGTGCAAATGTACCTGTCTTTAGTGAACTTACTGCCTACCACTAGGCTAAAAGCCACTTACTCAATATAAATTTTATAAAAAAGAAATATAAACGGAAGAAGATCTGAAACAATTATATTTAACTCTACGAAACAAAAATTATTCTCCTACAGAACAAAAATTATATTTAACTCTACGGAACAAAATCATAAAAGGAAAATATAAAACAATTATATTTAATTGCATGCTACATTTTATTCATCTCCAACCATATGAATATGCACAACATTATTTATATTATAATATATATATATATATACATAATTAGAATTTAAATATAATTTATTGAGGTACGAATAGAAGCGAATATCCAGTTTTTTAAAAAAAGGTATTTGATATTTGCTTCATTTTTAACAGATATTATATTTTGCTATTTGCTTTCCTCCAAAATTTTACAAATATTCAAAAATTTTGGATCGAATTAAAGCAAATACCGAAGCGAATCGGATCTTATGCATATTTTGTCCACCCTAAAATTGCCAATAGTCTATTACGTAAAGCATATGGCAGCTTTGACTACTTAAAAATATATTATGAATTGTTTGTAAACATGATAATATTTATATTGTAAATTTGAAGATTTATAGCCAAGATGTGAGTAAATTTTTTCTATGTGTAATGAAAATTCCAAATTATATAAAAGGTTTCAAGTCTGAAATAAGTTAGTAGTGTCTCTAATCAATAGAGAGGGTTTTACTGTGATTGGTTAACGTTTATGGTTTAGAATCAAACTGAGAATTGATAATTAAACCAAGGTACACTCATCTCAATCAATTGGACTCTGAAGCTCAATATGAAGTTTCTTTTTCTCACGTGTGAGATGGGTTTGTTACATGGTTCTATTGTAAGTTGTTTCAAAGATTCAATTTGTAAGTCTCCATTAAGCTTCGTTATAGTATAGGTTCATTGAATCAAGTTTTAGATGATTCTCTAAGATTCATTCAGGGTTTAATGAGTAAATTAAACAAAGGAGAGAATCGTGAGCAGAGATAAAATAAAGATCGAAGAGATTGTAGAGAGAATTGATTGTATGATAAACTCGGTTTGAGTTCTCAAGTTTATTAATGGAATCCGGAGTTCGAGTTTGAACTTCAACGAGACGTAGAATCATTGATCCGAATTCGTTAAATCTATGCGCATTTTCTTTTCAAGTTTTTTTTTTATCTTTGTTTCAATTTAAAATTGAAGATGCTTTCTACGCATAGAAACTAAGAAATAGTTTGCAAAATTTGGTATCAGAGCCTCCATGTTTGTCACTGAAAATTGGGGGAAGGAAAAGAAGCATTCATCGAGAGATCAAAGAAGTATGCAACAAAGTATAAATCAAAGATTGTTATCTTTGACGATACCGGCGACTATGGTTTGTGGAAGAAAAAGATGACTGCATACTTAACAGTACAAGGTTTGAAGGATGTCCTCAAGTCTCCAAAATCAACTTAATTAAGAGATGGAAATGAAAAGAAACCAGAAGATCATAAGAAGTTGATCAAAGAACAAGAAGGACGTGAAGATAGAGATGAAAAGGCATTGAATCTCATTTTCTTAGCAGTTTGATATAAGGTCTTGAGAAAGATCGAGAACTGCACTACCTCAACAAGTACAATGGAAACACTTGACAAGATCTTTCTTCCAACTACATTACTAGATAAAATTTTCTCTCAGCTTGAAGTCTATACATTTCAAATGCAAGTGGACAAGACTATATATCAGAATGTAGATGATTCCTAAAACTTGTTGGAGATCTAAGACATCTTTGAATCAAAACTGAAGAAGAAACTCAAGTAATTTAATTGGTTAAGTTTTTGCAAAATGTATATGAACACTTTTCAGAAACACTAACATACAATAAAGAGACGTTAAGTGTTGAGGATGTAGTTACTGCATCCAAGTCTAAAGAACAAAAACTGAAGAAGTAAGGAGTTATACAGAAGGCCAATGGTGAAGGCTTGTTTGTATGAGGAAGATCTGAAACAAGAAAGGTCTCATTCAACAACAAAGGAAGAAGCAAAAGTCATTCAAAATCCAGAGATAAGAAGAAAAGTGAATGCTAGATTTGTGGAAAGGAAGGTCACTATAAGAAGCGATGTTACAAGGACTAGAAAGGAACCAGGGAAAAGGAAAATATCAAGGAGAATCAGCATTAGCAAAGAATAATAATGCAAAGGATCTATTCGGATTGGTTGTTTCAGAAGTAAATCTCACTCAAGGAGACTTCAATTAAGAAGAGTGGATACTCGATACGGGGATGTTCTTTTCACATGACACCAATGAAGGATCTGTTCATTGAGCTAAAGAAATATAACACCGGAAAAGTCAGAGTGGCAAATGAAACAATCTGTGAGGTAAAAGGTATAGGTTCAATACCTTTTATTTTGCATGATGTTAGCTACATGCCAGATATATCAAGAAATTTGATATCATTAGGCTCATTAGAAGCTAAGGGATATGATTTTAAAGGTTCTAATGGTGTCTAAAAGATTATAAAAGGTTGTGTTGTGGTCATGAAAAGAGAAAGAACACAATCATTATATGTTCTCAACGCAAAAGCACAATCACCAGAAGCATGTGTATCCATAGCAAGTGAAGAGAAAGCAAAAGAAAAAGTAACTCGTCTCTGGCATAAAAGATTGGGTCACATGGGAAGTAAATGATTGAAGGTTTTTCAACAAAAATGATGCTTTAAAGGTGATGAGATCATTGATCTAAAGTTCTGTGAAGATTGTGTCTATGGCAAAACTCACAAAAGTAGTTACAGTACAAGAAAGCATGTAATAAAAAGAAACTTGGATTACATCAACTCTGATCTCTAGGGTTCACTTATTGTACCTTTAAGTTTGAGCAAATTTCAGTATTACATATTGTTTATTGATGATTTCTCTAAAAAGGTTTGGGTTTCTTTTCTCATTCCAAGGATGAAGCCATTAAAAGCTTTGTTGATTGGAAGAAGATGGTTGTAACTCAATCAAAAAGAAATGTAAAGGTAATTAGGACTAATAATGGTCTTGAGTTTTGCAATCTTGAGTTTGACATGTTTTGAAAACAAGGAGTAGTAAGACACATAACATGTACTTATACGCCTCAACAAAATGGCATAATAGAGAGACTCAAGAGGACAATCATGGAAAAACTAAGAGTAATGCTAAGTAAAAGTGGCCTCAGTAAAAGCTTCTGGGCATAAGCAGTTTCAACTATAGTATATGTCATCAACCAATCTCCATCTTCAGCAATAACTTAAAAGTCCCAGTTGAAAGATAGAACTCAATCATGCCATCTCTTGAAGGATTAAAGAGATTTGGGCATATAGTTTATGTACATTCAACAAAAGGGAAGTTAGAACCAAGAGCCAAAAGAGGTGTATTCGCAGGTTATCCTGATGTGTCAAAGTATTATGTTTGCTTAGTAGAGGATAAGAAGTATGTAATAATCAGAAACATGGTCTAAGAGAAGACATGGTCTACAAAAATCTGATAACCGAGGCATAAGAAGAGAATACATCTCAAGGTGGAGAAAATCGTAACTCACACTAACCAGAAAACATATCAAATTCAAAAAAAAATTAAGACACTTCACCAACAAATAATATAGAGCATGAAAGTTATCATCTAGTAAGATATCGAACAAGGAGAAACATTCAAAGGCTAGTCAGATTTCAAAACTACGATTGTAATAAAGAGGAAAGGAAAATAGAAGACATTATTGTTGTATTTGTTTGTTCTCTAATTGAAGATGCATGAAATAATGAGCCAGGAACCTATGAAAAAGATATGAATGATCCTAACAGTGAAATGTTGAATGAAGCATCCAATGAGGAAATAAACTCTCTATGGAAGAATCATACATTAGTCTCACTGACAGACTAAATAACAAAAAGGTGATCGGATGTAAGTGGATATTCAAAAGAAAAGTTATGATAGAAGGTGTAGAGAAACCAAGGTACAAAACCAGATTAACTGCTAAAGGATTCAATCAGAAAGAA
Source organism: Lepidium africanum (assembly GCA_900406405.1). Classification (NCBI taxonomy): domain Eukaryota; kingdom Viridiplantae; phylum Streptophyta; class Magnoliopsida; order Brassicales; family Brassicaceae; genus Lepidium; species Lepidium africanum. The sequence continues at coordinate 16,401 of OVAX01002798.1, read as the reverse complement.
GGGATAGACTACAAAGAGGTGTTTGCTCCATTGGTGAAGCATATCACTATAATGTATCTACTTTCTGTAGCAAATCACTTTGATATGGAGCTTCATCAAATGAATGTGAAGACAACATTTCTTCATGACCATCTTGATGAATTGATAGTAATGGATCAATTGGAAGGATATGTTGACAAAGACTTTCCAGAGAAAGTATGCCTTTTGAAGAGATCCTTGTATGGTCTAAAATAATCTCCAAGGCAATGGAATCTTAGATTCAATAAATTCATGATTCATCATGGATACACCATAAGCTAATTAGATCATTGTGTGTATCTAAAGAAGTTCAAAGACAATCCATGTATCTATCTACTTCTATATGTTGATGATATACTCATGGCATCCACTAATAAACTAGGGATGCAAGCACTAAAGAATCTGCTTAATACAAAGTTTGAAATGAAAGATCTAGGAGAGGCAAATAAGAATTTATGAATGGAAATAACATGGGATAGAGAAAAGTGTAACATGAACATCTCACAATCAGGTTCCATTCAAAATGTGCTTGGAAACTTTAACATGGATCAGTCAAAAGCAGTAGCAACTCCTCTTGGATCTCACTTCAAGTTAAAGACAGCTACGGAGAAAGATATCAAGAGAAGTTCATGAGGTTAGTTCCCTATCAGAGTATTGTTGGTAGTCTTATGTACTATGTGATAGGAACTAGGCCTGATATAGCTTTTCCAGTTGGAATTGTGAGTAGATTCATGTCTAAGCCAATCAAGGAACATTGGAAAGCAGTTAAATGGATACTCGGGTATATGAAAGGGTCATCAAATATTGGTTTAAGCTATTAGAAAAATGGAGAATTCATCATCAAGGGTTATTGCGACTCAGATTATGCAGTAAACAGTAACACCATAAAATCAATCACAAGTTTGCACTGCAAGTGGTAATGTGATAAGCTGGATATCTACTCAACAATCTGTTGTAGCATTGTCAACCACAAAGGTTGAGTATATAGCTCTACCATAATATACAAAGGAAGCTTTGTGGTTAAAAGGTTTAATAGAGGAGTTTGGGTTTCATCAACGCAGTGTGGAGATGAACTGTGACACTCAAAGTGCTATAGCACTTGCCAAGATTGATGTGTTTCATGCCAGAACTAAACACGTTGCAGTTAAGTATCATTTCATTAGAGATAAGATTGAAGCATGTACCATTCAGGTTGTGAAAATTCCATGTGCAAGTAATCCAGCAAACATTTTCACAAAGGTCCTACCTATTTGGAAGCTATGTGAAGCATTAAAGATGCTTCATGTTGCAGAGACTTAATTCAAAGCCTCGGTTCGTCCCACCAAGTATTTATATGATCTTGTCTAAGGTGAAGATTTGAAAATTTATAGCCAAGATCGAGTGGATTTTTTCTATGTGTAATGAAGACTCCAAGTTATTCAGAAGGTTCAAGTCTGAAACAAGTCAGCAGTGTCTCTAGTCAATAAAGAGGGTTTTACTGCGATTGGTTAATGTTCATTGTTTAGAATCAAACAGAGAATTAAACATTAAATCAAGGTACACTCGGCTCAATTAATTGGATTCTGAAGCTCAATCAGAAGTCTCTTCTTCTCACGCGTATGATATGGGTTTGTTACGTGGTTATGTTGTAAGTCGTTTAAGCTTCATTATAGTCTAGGTTCATTAAATCAAGGTTTAGATGCTTCTCTAAGATTCAATCTGGGTTTGGTGAGTGAATTAGACATAGGAGTGAATCGTAAGCAGAGAGAGAAGAGAAATTGAAGAAATAGTCGAGAGAATTGATTGTTAGTTCATCATAGTTTATTAGTAGAATCCAGAATTCAAATTTGAACTCCGGTGAGACATAGAATCATCGATCCGAACTCGTTAAATCTATGCACATTTTCTTTTCAAATTCTTTATCTCTCGAAATTAAAGATGCCTTTTAAGCATAGAAACTAAGCAATAGTTTGCACGAAATGTTTTGATAAAAAAACACTGCTTTAAGAATCTTACCATATAAAAATACAAATAGTAAGAAATTTAATTCGACTTAAATCAATAAACTGGCTAAAAATCAGCGATGATCTCATCCAATGAGTGAATCAAATAAGCCCTTAATAGCAACCCACAAGTTTTACATTATCACGTATACACAACTATTTGGCCATTATCAAAATATAGTTGAACAAAATTAAAATTTTGTGAAAATTATGAGCTATAGTTGTGATGAACGTTAGCCTATAGGTTCAAATCATAGGGAGACAATTGGTAAGTGTAAGGCACCGACTTTGTTGTACTCATTATAAGTCCATTTCATTTACTCTCTCCTATAGTATGGCATTTAAAACTTCATAAGATTCGGACAAACTCGTCACCTCTCAATTGATCATTGATCATACATCATGTATTCATCATCTATCACATTTACTAGTCTTACAAATATCATAGTTACTGTTTTCATAATGAGAGAGTTCCTAACCTTTCGGACGTATATATACCCAAGAGCTGCATTAATCATAGAGTACTATATATTCTTTGTTAAGCGATGCAAATATTTGATTTTCGATATTATATAGGTTAATGGTTTAATAATGATAGTTTCACCAGCCAGATTAATTAAATTTCGACATTCTGCATGTATTTCAAAAGGAAGAAAATATTATGTAAAATACAAGACTAAATGAACTCGTATAATAAAACAGAAGACTAAATTAAAAGAATGCTACGGAATTGGGGCACCATCGATGTTTAGGTCATGTTACTGAAAATGGCAATTCCTTACTAGAATTGTAAATTGCTTTGTAGGGAAATACATTGTCACGAGCAATGCCCTGTTATTTTCTTAGTTATTGATGTGTAAACTTCAAAAGCTATTGATGGCTATTTCGAGATTCATAATTCAATTTGTATTATTAAACTTAATAAAAGACATCCCTAAATGTTGTCATGTACGTAGAAGAAACTAGAAACGTTAAACGCATCATATCAAGCAATTTACATCTAGAAATTACTAAAATTAAAGGTTATTTCTAATGCTGCCTTTCGAATGTTCTCCCTAGAAGACGCTTTGTGCTTTTAAAGTCTCCAAAACCAATTACTATTTTGATACATAAAAGTCGACAAGCCGTTAATCAATTTGTATGCAAATCATTCATTAATGAGTATAATGAAATTGAGAGGATATTGAAAGCTTTTGTAAATTATTAATGTGATGATTAAAGCCGGCTTGTGAGCAGTGAGCACCCAGTTTTGTTTCAAAATTGCGTATCGCCGTCGTGGTAATTTTCAACTGATAACTCCCACGTGACAGGATAACAACAGGGCAGCGAGTTTGGATAAAAATATAATGGTAATAAATAAAATAATGGTAAGAAATAAAAATATAATGAAGACTAAAAAAGTGAAAGTTTATTACATTAAAAGGATGGAGAGATCTCTTCGTTTGGGGTCAACCGAGATAGAGATATATGTATGTTTCAATACATATGTATGTACAACATTATTTATATATAATGTTTCAATACATCATTTACTTTGAAAATGTTCGTTATCGAAATAAGACGGAGTTTTTATCAATTTAGTTTAGGTTAGATTTGGTTCCGTTCATAATAAATAAACAAATTCACAAATAAAATTTGTTTGCTATTTGCTATATATATATATATAATATTTTTAAAATTTTCTAATGTAGTTTGGTTAGATCAATGTGATTTAATTTTTCGCCGGTCTTGCTCTCCTAAAAGATAAAGTCTAAATGATCATATATACATACATAACACACAATAAAATCAAATCGTACGAAACTTAAAAACATATAGGTATGTTGGTCTATAAATATTAAACCCATGTACTCTCTAAAACTAAGGAAATTATAAGAATAAATAAGATTTTGGAAATGCTACTATGGTTTCTTAAAGAAAATAAAACCATGTCTGAATACTTATTAAAAAAATACAACAAAGATATAAGCCAAATTAACTACTAAACTATAATGTCTTTTTAGTAACAAATGATACCTCAAAAGTTTAATTAAATATTAAGGTAATCATATACGTTGAAAAGAAGGATCAAATCTACTTGAAAATAACAATTCAACGTGTGCTGAAAGTTGAAATTCTGTTTTTCATATTACCTTTTGATTAACGTGTGTTAGAAAATTTACAAGTCATACTAATTTGCATGTTTATAAAGCTTTATGCCTTTGTTTTCTCTAATATTCGTCTTATGTTCATTGGTCCTCTATTCTGATTTTTTTTTTTTTTTTTTTGACATTCATGTTGAGGACAAGGGATGTGGTTACAAAAATTACAGCTCAAAAAGATGAATACCTTTAAATGAATAATAATTTATTTATTTTAACTGAATTTTGCACATCAATATCATATTGTACTTTTATATAAGACCATTTCTTTTTAGAAAATATAGTTGATCAAAATTGAACTTATATATTAATGAACTAAAAATGTTTTACTAATAAAATACAGAACATTGTAGTTGTAGCTAGCTAATAACACTGCTCATTACCTTGGAAACCAAGGCAGTATATCAACATCAATAAACTAAGTCGCGATTTCTAGCAGCCTCATCAATTAAATTTACTATTATAAATAATATTCTTGTAAAAAATCTATAAAAAAATTGAAATCATAAAATTGTCTATATCCTTCTAAATAAATAAATGAATCGACAAGAGATCTAAATTAGATTTCTTCAGCTTTTTCGCCTGAGACTCTAAATTTGTGAATAGAAAATTGCCTGCCCCTCACATTTGGACGAAATAAAACATAACAAATAAATATATAATAATATATATATTCCAAACCTTGTCTTTATTAATTACTTTACAATTTCTATAAATACCGACCTCTCTCTTTAGTATTTGTTCGTGTTTTGTTTCATATATCTTCTTCTTCATCTTCTTTCATAGTTCAAAACTTTTCCCATCCTCCGAAACATTATTTTGTAACCAAAACATTACATATTAAAATTTCGATAGTCAATGGCTGAAATTTGGTTCTTGATTGTACCAAGCCTTATCTTCTGTTTGCTTTTGGTACGAATAATGGTTTCAAAGAAGAGGAAAAACAGTAGACGTAAGCTTCCTCCTGGTTCCATGGGTTGGCCTTACTTAGGAGAGACTCTTCAACTCTATTCACAAGACCCCAATGTTTTCTTCACCTCTAGACAAAAGAGGTAATTTTGAATACTTGTCTCTCAAGTTTTAATGGGTTATGATCTTAATTTACGCTTTGAAAATGTTTTCATCTTTTGATGTATAGATATGGAGAGATTTTCAAAACTCGAATCCTCGGTTATCCTTGTGTGATGCTAGCTAGTCCGGAGGCTGCAAGGTTTGTCCTTGTGACTCATGCTCATATGTTCAAACCAACTTATCCAAGAAGCAAGGAGAAGCTTATAGGACCCTCTGCACTCTTTTTTCACCAAGGAGATTATCATTTTCATATAAGGAAACTTGTTCAATCCTCTTTATACCCTGAAACCATCCGTAAACTCATCCCTGATATCGAACACATTGCCCTCTCTTCCTTAGAATCTTGGACCAATCTGCCAATTGTCTCTACCTACCAAGAAATGAAGAAGGTACATGTATATCTTTGTTCATAAATATGCACAAAAAACAAATACACACAATGCAATTCCTCATTCCTTAAAATGTGATAGATATCCCAAATTGGAAGTTGAGATCATTCTAATCTAATTGTCTTCCTATATATCGTAATCTTTGAGTTGTCCTCATATGAAGGATAAATTTGTCTCTTGCAGTTTGCTTTAAATGTGGGTATTCTAGCCATATTTGGTCATTTGGAGTCTACATATAAGGAAATCTTGAAACATAACTACAATATTGTGGACAAAGGCTACAACTCTTTCCCCATGAGTCTCCCAGGAACATCTTATCACAAAGCACTTATGGTAATATGATTATTTCTTGAATGGATAATAGAACCAATCTCAGACAATAAGAGTGAAATTAAACTAACCAAAACTTGTAATCAAAAGGCAAGAAAACGGCTAAAGACAACAGTAAGCGAGGTTATACGAGAAAGAAAAGAGAAAAGGGTCTTGAAAACTGACTTTCTCGGTCATCTACTTAATTCCAAGGACGAGAAAGGTCGTTCGTTAACCCAAGAACAGATTGCGGACAACATCATCGGAGTCCTTTTCGCTGCGCAAGACACGACAGCTAGTTGCTTAACATGGATTCTTAAGTACTTGCATGACGATCACAAGCTTCTAGAAGCTGTTAAGGTTTGATCAAATGTACAAAATCGTTTCCTCTACTTTGTATACATATACGTACATACTTACTTAAAGCTATGTATAATGATGGTTGCAGGCTGAGCAAATGGCTATATATGAAGAAAACAGTAGAGGGAAGAAACCATTGACTTGGGGACAAACGAGGAATATGCCTTTAACACAAAGGGTAATCAATAAATCATACTATATAAATGAACCAACCTTAATATATAGAGCTCATGTTTTTAAGTTTATTATTATTCATATATGAAATGTTTTAATGTTTTTTTGTTTTAATTTATAGGTTGTAACTGAGAGCTTAAGGATGGCAAGTATAATATCCTTCACATTCAGAGAAGCAGTGGTTGATGTTGAATATAAGGGTACACATTAAATCATTTCATTACTAGAACATTCTTTATTTATCGAGCTATATTTTTATTTTTCTTATGAAAATAAGGTGGTCCAAATGAATATAAATCACTAATTTTTTTTTTTTTTTTTTT
>OVAX01002797.1:0-25651 GCA_900406405.1 Lepidium africanum | reverse complement strand
AAACGTTATTGCAAGAATGTTCCTAAGCCTAAACCTCCAAGAAGAGCACCTGGTAGGCCACAAAAACAAGCATCAATTCCAGCAAGTACTCCCTTTATGCTAAGCTCAACAACTGAAGCAAGCCAAGATCATACATCGCTTTTATCTGCACTACCAAGAAGACAAAGAGGTAGGCCACGAAATATTCATAGGGAAGCTGCATCATCTTCACAGCCGGTACCAAGAAAATAATCTATGTGAAAGTCTGTTTGTTTCCCTAGAAATGTTTGATCGAAATGATGTATTAGGTAATGAACTAGTTTGGATAAAAACATCTGTTTTGTTGTTGTTTCAAACATGTTAAAATCTGAATTTATGATCGGAATGTTGTATTGAACTAGTTCGTTTGGTTTATTAACTAGTTATAATTAATATGATAATGATACAGAGAACCAAAAAGTAGGAAGAGGTTATAAAAAAAAATTGAACCAAAATGCAGAGTTTTGATTTCCGTCACATATATAACGTTAGTTAACCACAAAGACTATATTGCTTATTACTTTTTAGTTGGTAGGATTGACTATTTTTTGGATTTGGAGGGTTATTTTGCAATCTGAAGTCATTTTGAGGGTTTTTTTGCACAAAACCCTAAAAATAAAAGTAAAAAGATTTCTCAGAATTCGACTCATCCAACTGGTAAACACACAAAAAATTAGTTGTTGAAGAATACAAAAATTCTTCAAATTCCGCGGGTACCAGTTAGACTCCAAATGTTTTGTGCACGATGCATTTTTTATTAGCAATTCTTTAATAGTGATTACGATACCTAATTCTTACATATGTATATAATCTTTTCTTACTAATCACATAACTTTGAGAAATTTGGAATTTTTCAACTAAACAAACTCGTAAGACAAGAACACACAAATAAATAAACTACCGACTAATTAATTCGACAGACATTTTTCTTCTGAAAGAAAAGATTTTAAAAAGTAAAACCTGAATGGTAGGAGGAAATAAATAAACTTCATTTACTTTCCCTCAAAGCCACAAATAAAGATTCGAGAAAAAACGAACAAAAACATAGAAGAATATCACAAACAAAAAGTGAACTATAGAAGCCATGAAGAAGCAAACAAGCAGAGCAAGCTCACCACCAAACCAGCCCTAGCTCCTCCGACAAACCTAACCGCACTGTTATCATCAGCGGTTGCATCATCGGCCTCACCATCAGGTCCTTCTGCAGGCGAGTCCGAGTCATCAAAAGAATCATCTGGCGACGGTGCAGCCTTCTTCTTCTTCCCTTTTGTTTTCCCTTTAGCTGGTTTTGGAGAATCCGCAGCATCTCCGTCCTCTGGTGCTGGAGCAGGAGCTGGTGCATCAACAGCTGAAGCTTTAAACAACTCTTTAGGCAACAAAACCTTATCCGTAGCATATATAGCCAAAGGCTGCTCATCAATGAGGGTATCAACGATCTTTACAGTGTTGACCCTTGTCTTGAGTGTAACTTCCTCTCCATCGTTCTGTACCGTAAGCTCGAATTTGTTGGCTCCATCGGTAGCGAGTGTGTTCATTGGACCATTGTTGGATTTGAGCATAGCTTTTGAGTAGTATGTTGGGACTGCGAGGAAATCGAGGAAAGCTTCTTTCTTTGGAGCTGTCAAGTTCTTGTATTTAGGTAAGAATCCTTTCATGGCGTCATCTCCTGGACAAAACACTGTCATGCCTCCTTCTAAACTCTCCTGTGAAAACCAAAACAAAAATCCAAAAACCCATTTCAATCTCTCAAAAGTCTACATGATGAAATAGGCTATGATGAATCTTGTTAGACTTTGGATCTTCAAGTTGAATTCAATTGAGATAGTAAAGTTGAATTTTTAAGCATCTAAACTAGTAGCTAATGGCAAGTTAGTTGGTGGGGAAATTATTGCTACATTTCATATTTGAAAAATATGGTTCGTAAATTTCAATTCCAGTAGTTCGAATTATGTTTCACAGTTTGAATTGGTGACTAAACCAATAATGTTCCGATAATTGAGGTAATCAAGTCTATATGTTTGACTATATTTGCTAATTACTTACCTAATAGTCAAACACCTTTTGACTTTTGTTTTTGGTCCGAAAACTAATGGTTACTACAAGACAACAGAACAACCACATGCATCTTTTCTAACTATATTTTAATTTTGAATTTAACAACGATTACTAATTATTGTTTTTAGGGAATGCACTACTCGCTAATTAGTTTTAAAATCTAATTATTTTTTTGTTTAACTAATCTATAATTTCAAAATGGAAAATTAAAACAGTACTAATTCTTTGTCATAATATTTCTAATTGAAATATAGAGTTTCGTATAGTTATCTTCCAAGTATATAAAGCGACATGCATCAATTCATTGATTAATTGATAATTTAATTGGAAAACGAAAATCATTTTCTAAATTTGTAAATTGGTTACTAATCAGGGTTTAAGAAGCACCTGATAGGTTTTTGAAGATGCAGTGTTAGCAAGAAGAGTCTCGGCGAATACTTTGCAGCCATGAGCCGACATTATTCCGGTGATATTCATTTCCGACGGGGCCGGAGTCGGAGCTGACGCACTTTCCGACGGTAAGACTTTACTGATCTGAATAATGGAGATGTTGTACGGAACTTCTTCAATTGATTTAACAAAGAAAGAAGCTAGATCTCCACCGTCAGGACCAAATCCGACTTTGCCGCCTCTCAGATCCGTTATATTGACGAATCCGGTGGTTCCAGGAGCAGCTCCGGTGGCTTGGAAGAGAGTGGCGGCGAGAGCTGAGCCGTCGCGGATCTGATGGAGTTTTTTGGTGCCGAAGTAATCTAAGAGAACGTGGAGGGAGAGAATGTTTTTGAGAGTGGAGATTGTGTAGCCTTTGGAGGTTAAGGCAGACATGGCGGCATTATCAACGGCGCAGACGGTTATGGTTGTTCTCCGGTTGATTTCGTCGGCGAGGTGAGTTTGAGTAAGGAAATGACTGAAGGAGGAGAAAGAAGGGTGGCTCGCTAGGAGGCGCGTGACGTTGTGCGCGTGGGTTTTGACGGTGAATAGGAGGAAGAGGAGGAGGAGAATGTTGGAGATAATGAGTTCTCTCATCTTCTTCGCCATTGTTGGACTGTGAAGAGAGAGACTGAAGAAGTGGGTTTGAGGATTTTGAGAGAGAGAGTGAGCTCTCAAGCTTTAAACAAAGAGGAAAAGGAAGATGATGTTTATATAAATCGACGTGTGTTTCTATCAAAATTACGACTCTACCATTGAGTATTTATAACGAATTTAAACTTTTGGGTTTTGCAAATATTTGTGACCATGTCATTACACTCTGTTTTTCCAGACTTTCCAACTACTAAATTAGTTTTAATTTATACAAAACACTTTTATAAGTACTGAATGTAGTTTTCTTGTTATTGTCTTTGACATCATCATCATCTCCATTAGCTTTCAAATTGTTAGAACAGTGATCACCATGAACCAAAAAGAACAATAATACGAGTGGAACATAGAACACTATAGATAAAATCTATATAAAATTGTATGAGATTGCAAACAAGTGAGACAAACTAATAATTAAAACCTAAAAGGTTTATGATTCAGAACTTGGTATATTTATATCATCATCATGCTTTACTTTCACCCATAAACATCAAGACGATATCATTATTATAACCGCCGCTACATATGTTTGCTATGCTCGACGTTAGAGTATCGCATTTTATCTCTACTATATTGGGAGGTAGTGGACATCTAAATTATTATATATTTATTCGATTTTTTCTTGGCTGGCTTTATAAAACTATTTCAAATGTTTCTAAATTTCATTTGAGTTGAGATGAGGTTAATACTGAAAATAAATCAGTGGAACGAATGGAGTTTTTATTTTGTTTCACAAAATTCTAGTTAGAGAAAGTAAAGAGATGTGGAGAGGCATAATTAAAAGAATTAGGAGTGGGGACAAGTATAACGTACAACGCATTCGTAAATTAACAACTTTAAGAAAATAATTGGTTACACATGCATGATGCATCCAACTTACCTAACCTACATTTAAAATTGGCGGAAAAAAAACCTAAATTTGAAATAAGTGAATACTATAATTATGTCGACAAAAAAAAAAGTGAATACAATAATTATTGTTTTATCATAGAAAGTATTTACTAAATTTTATATTATCACGCTTTCTAAAAATATATGATTATATCTCACTATCATATTTAAAATATAATTAGATTAATGTAAATTTAATAAAAATATTTATAAGTGTTATGAATTTATCAAATTCAGTCCATCTTGTTTTTTCTGTCAATTTAGTCCATCTCTTCCTAACATATCATGTATAAAAAGCGCTCAATAATACATTTATATCAGCTAACAATATTTATGATTACATATATCTGGTGTTCACAACTATCATGTGATTAAGATAGTGTCATTGTATGTGTAGCCGAAAATAGAAATAATGTTTAGCCAAAAACAAAAACAGNACATATATCTGGTGTTCACAACTATCATGTGATTAAGATAGTGTCATTGTATGTGTAGCCGAAAATAGAAATAATGTTTAGCCAAAAACAAAAACAGCTTTTATTATGATATATATATATATATATATATATATAAAATCAAACATGTCACGTGGGAGTGGGAAGAGTATCTCTTCTTCATAAATTAAGGAACTCAAGACTCCATTATAAGCCCATTTCACAAGCATAGAATCTTCTTATTCATTAAAACCATTTAGAAATGAAACTTTGATTTGTTCCTTAAAAGTTTGATTAGATAGAATCTGAGTCTTTGACTGTAGCCATGTCATCAGTGTCAGTGTCGGTGGGAAGGCATAAGTTAAACACTCAAAAGTGCACGAAGGCGTGATCGTTACGGTCAGCCAAAACCGGAGATCAGGCAATTTCGTGGTTTACCAATTCGTCAGGGGTATTTCTGGAATTTAATGCTACCTGGAACTAGTGATGCAGGATCCAACGCACCGAATTTCCATTTATGCCACATGGATGGCTAAGATCTGTTTCAAGAGTCTCCACCGACAATCGGTCGGTCCGTGTACAAGCTGGATCATAATCGGACTATCATTAAACTAGTTGTCTCATGTCTGAAAATCTGACGCAACGGTTTGGTCCCTTCTCCTAATATTTTAAGAGTATTCTTCATTGTAAAGTATAATCAGTTTGTTCATTAATTTAGAATCTTTACCATCACAAGCACATCTTTGTTTAATCAATTTGACATAAATTATACTGAGATTTCTTACAAACTCAGATACTCAGTTGACCAATTTTCGAGTCATTTTGTGTCAGTCGAATTGTTGGCTTAATAATTCATTCGTGAATATTATTGTAACATAGATTGCTTATATTATTTTCTGTTGTTTTGTATTACCGTACATATCATGATAAAATATGTGCATGTTGTTATGACATGAAATATTTTAATTTATAATGACCAAACTGATTGTACTTTATTTTGAAATAATTTTCAGTCATTGGCAGAATCAAATATTCTAAGATACTAGGAAACAAAATATTGTTTGGATTTAAACTGATTGTTACAGATTTTAGGTAAAACAAATTTACAAGAGCTTCTTTATTCTTGCGAATCTGTTGTGATTGAGAATATGTATATTAAATATTATTACAATTTTATTCACATAATAATATCATGTTAAATCTGAACACAATTCATATAGTAGCAATGCTAATATGTGTCTTATCGTTCGCAACGAACACATGAACTCCTTCTTCTCCTTTAATCTGAATCCAACTACATCCAGAGTTTCTCTCTCGTCTTCACAACTTCATCTCAACTTCCTTCAACTGCATAAACATTTGATATTGTCACATAAACATTTAATATTATCACATAGTTACCAGAGTTTTAAGGTTACGATTCCAACAATTGCTTGGATAAGTAGTCCACAAGCTCAACCTTATGCTGCTTGTTGCAAGAAACTACCAAAGATTTAATCATTTGTGCATTTGGCTTATATGTCATTTCCTCGATTAACCTTAAGGCCTCATTTGTTTCTTGTGCTAATGCAAGAAGATCTGCCATTAGTCAATAATATTCCAACTATGGCTTTATATTTTGAAACTATCTTAGTCAAAATATTAATTGCTTAAACAATATCTCCAATATAGTTACAAGCCGATAAGAGGCATGTAATGTTATGTTGTATGGTTCAAAGGCTATATCTTTCAAGCTTTTTTATAGAGCGATTGCTTCTTTCACGTTGCCATATAATGCATACGCGCAGAAATCATGACATTGTGGAGAGGCAAGGATGCTAGATGTGCGCAAGCTGAGAGAGCTACAGTGATGCTAAAAGCAACTTGATTCTTGCATCTTTCTAAGAAAAATAATTTCCTTTTCACAGCAATCATTTTGTACCAAACCATTTCATCATAGTCATCCACGAGATAAGATTTGGAAATATGCATGAGGACTATGTTATGATTTAACTTAGTTAGATAAGAAAATCAACAAGAAAAGTATGAATAAACTCAGATTCAAATTGCTTAAAACTAAAAGAGACAAAATCCAGAGAGTTTCAGGTTCTCACCACCATAAACATCCAAAATCAAGGCTAACAGATTATGACTCTACACTCACATTATTTGTTTGTTCTCAGAGTGTACTAATTACAAGCAAGTCCTTAACTTATAACATAATTAAAAGCAAGTCCCTAATCTGAGTCATATTTGCAAAAGCTAGTCTTTCCTCTCTTTAACCGCTTCCTCAGCTTCATTTATTGCAATTACCACTTTGTTTTCTTTTTTCTTATGGTAGTAAACACGTAAAGGCATATCAATACCCTCCTTTGCAAGATTCAACTTGTCCTCAAGTTGAAATTTTGGGTATTGTTTCTTCAGCTCCAATACCTTCACCCACGAGTTCTCATGTTCCGACTCACCTTTTCACTATACCAGCACTTCCATCAACCCTTCTGAATTATAGCGGGTCTGCAACACGTTTTCAGGATCCCCATAATCACCTTTCAACTCGTCCAGTGACTGAGGTAACAGATACAACTGATGCCTTTTCCCAATCACATGTTTAGCTATAATACGTGAAACATTGGGTGTATAGTTGAGCTCTCTAGTAATTGCAGCCTATAAGTAACCATTCCCTACTCTAGCCAAGATCTCAAATGGACCATAGTATCTCGCAACCAGCTTCTAGAACATGCGCCTGGCCACAGTATTTTGGCGGTAAGGACGCAGTTTCAGGAACACTTGATCCCCCAGCTGAAACTCCAAGTCTCTCCTCTTTCTGTCTGCAACAAGTTTCATATCACCTTGTGCCTTAGTCAGCTGTTCTTTGAAATGTACCAGAGCCTCATCTCTTTTTCGCAGTTGCTTCTCTAATTCAAAGTTCTTAGTTGATCCATCCTCACATGAAAATATATGTGGTGGATCTCTCCCATAGACCATTTTCAAAGGTGTGCTTTGTAAAGCTGTGTGATAAGTAGTAATATACCACAATTCTGCCCATGAAAGATAGTTGCTCTAATCCCACAGATGTGTGGAAGCAAAACACCTCAAGTACCCTTCTAAACAGCGGTTTAAAACTTCAGATCGATCATTCGATTGAGGATAGTAGGCGGTGCTGAACCTCAATACTGTCCTGGCTAGTTTGAAACTTTCCTGCCAAAACCTGGCCATGAAAACCTTATCTCTGTCTGAGATGATTGGTTTTGGAAATCCACGTAGCTAGACGATCTCTTTTGCATATTTTTCAGCTACCTCTGCTGCATTAAACGGGTGTCTCAGTGTCCGGAAGTGGCCATAGTTTCTCAGCCTATTGACCACCACTAGAATTGTATCCACTCTCTGTGATACCGGCAAACCCTCGACAAAATCCACTGCCAAATCTTCCCATATATATTTCAGGATTGGAATTAGTTGCAGTAATCCGGCTAGAGAAAGTGTGGATACCTTATGAGTTTGGCATACTGTGCACTGAGCTACATACTCACTCACATCAATTCTCATGTTCCTCCAAATGTACCATTTGTTGAATTTGTTTCAACGTACGGTAAACACCATAATGCCCTCCTTGTAGTCTATCGTTAAATCCTTTAGCAACATTAGAATATGTTTTGAGGTTTTAGGAATCACCAGCCTTCTCTTATAGTATAATCTACCCCCAACTAAATGGTATCCCTTCTTAACCACTTTGTCATTCTTTACTCTCAACACCAACTCATTAATCTCTTTATATGCTTCAATTTCAGCATACACTTCTTACAATTCTAAGCATGTTGGTAAGGTAATTGCCAAGAATTGTACTGTCGATGTCCCTTCCCCTACTTGCTCAATCCGGGATAACCTGACTACCACCTTATACTCAATATAACCCTATGTCAAAAGTGTATCCCATCAGCCAACTCAACCACCTTTGATTATCCATCGCTATGTCCCTCTGCTCAAGCAAGAATTTGAGGCTTTTTTGATTGGTACGGACCATAAACCTTATCCCAAGTAAATAGTGCTTCCATTTTTGCACTGCCATTACTATCACCATCAATTTTCTCTCATATATAGATTTCAACTGTTCCCTCGAGCTTAATCTGTAACTAAATTGCGTTATTGGGTTCTTCTCTTGCATCAAGACCGCTCCCAACCCAAAGCCTGAGGCATCAGCTTCCACCATAAATAGCTTCTTAAAATCCGACAAAGCCAACACTGGAGATGTAATCATGGCGTGTTTCAGCTGATCAAATGGCGACTGAGTTAACTGTGACTACACGAATTGGTCCTTCTTCAACAACTCAGTTAGGGGCTTAACAAGTTCTCTATATTCTTTCACAAACTTCCTATAATATCCCGTCAAACCTAAGAACCCGCATAGTGCCTTAATTGTTGTAAGAATAGGCCAATTTCTCATTGCTTCGATCTTAGTGGGATCTATCGAGACTCCTTCACCCGAGATCACGTGCCCCAAGTACTCTACTTGAGCTTGTCCAAAGAGACACTTCTTGAAGTTAGCGTATAATGTATGTTGTACAAAAATGTCAAACACCAAGTTTAGATGTTGCAAATGATCCTCTTCCGTCCCACATCGGTTCCCGAAATGTGGGTGGTACGTTTGTCAATCCAAAGGGCATCATGAGGAACTCATAGTGTCCGTCGTGTGTTCTGAAGGCTATATTTTCCATGTCTTGTTTCTGCATCTGAATATACTGATATTTGGATCTTAAATCCAATTTTGAAAAGACCTTGGCCCATGTAACTCATCTAGGACATGATCTATCATTAATATGGGATATTTATTTGACACTGTGACTCTGTTTAGAGTGTGATAATCTGCGCAGAATCTCACGTTATATCCTTCTTCACCAGCAAGACTAGGCTCGAAAATGGACTTTTGTTGGGCGTAATGATTCCTGAGTTCAGTATTTATCGCACCAGCATAGTCATGCCTTCCTTTTGTGCGTGTGGGTACTTGTATGGTCTTATACTCACTGGTTCAACTCCCTTTACTAATTGTATTGAGTGTTTGTACCCCCTCTTTTATGGCAAGGCCGTTGGTTCAAAAAAGATCAGTTCATAATCTTGTGGCAATGCTCTCAACTCCACTAGCATTATAGCTTTTTTATGTGCCTCTCTACCTGCTCCTACCAACTAAGCCACCTGCAATCTCTTATCATGTTTATGAGGCAGCTACAATGTCTTAAGAGAAGATCCTCTGCTCCCCAACAACTATCCTCGGATATTCATCCACTTTCCTTCGTGCTAGAACAACATTACATGCCGCTCCTAACTCACCTTACACATTCTGAGAGTTCTGAGCGAATGCACCTCCATAATCACGTAAACACCTCCCAATTCTAGTGTTGTGAAATCAGTTGTTATCTTCACTCCTTTGGAATGATATTTGTAAAGCTTGACAAATTCCCAAACCACTAACCTTCATTCCAGTTCCAAGTTTCACACTAAGTTGGTTTCTCTGCTCAATTTTTAGCTTGAGTCTTTTTATTAGACTAGGAATATAAAAATTATGTGATGCTCTACTATCTATCATGACCATGATTATAGCCTTCTCTACTTCTCCAAACAGCTTGGTTGAGGTGGGATTGTCTTCTTCTAACCCCATGAATGAACTTAGAGATAAAGCTACCAATTCACTGCTATGTGGATAAGTTACAATAGGAATTTCTTCCTTATTTTTCTCTTCCTATCCAATCTCCAAAAGCTCCACTTCACACCTGTTGATCACAGTTAATACTCAGAGATCTCGATTGGCATAAACATATCCCTTAGACCACAGACCATCACACTTAAAGCATAGTTTCTTTTTTTCTCTGCTCCTCATACTCCACATCAATTAGTTTCCTGGCCAATTCTCCCTTTTATGTACTAGCCTTGCTCGCTGGTTTTGGTCTGATCTAGACATTTATAGCACTACCAGATTTCTTCTCTTGTCCCATCAATAGATTTCCTCCTTTATAACTTGTTCATCCAGCAATCTTCTCTGTTTTCTTCCCTTTTGCTAAGTCATCACTCATCATTTGACAAAGCAAATTCTTATCCATCCTTAAAGCAGTGGTTATACTGGTGGTTAATCCAAAGAGTTGAAGCATATCCACCAGTTCTTGCATCATCCAAACCGTACACTTGGGATGATAAATCTTCATACGTATTCACATACTCTTCTACTCCATCTGTTTCTCTCAACGCCAATAGTGTCTTAATGGGAGATTTGTTCTTCTTCCTCTCAAACCTCAATAACATCCTCCTTTTAAACTGATTCCAATCAGAAAATGGATCTCGATTCATCTCCTAATTATATACCATCCTAACACAGGACCAGTCAAGCTCAAAAAGATGAGATCTAGTTTGTCTCTTTCATTATAGTTCCCCAACCAGGAAAATCTATCCACCAACACCAACCAGGTGTAAGGATACTCACCATTAAAAATAGGAAGCTCTATTTTCCTCAAGAGAATCTATCGTGTTGCAAGCACGTCAGGAATTAATGAAATCCCTTGAGCTCTCGTTAGCATGTCTATGACATGTGGAAATCCCGGCGGTTCTGTTCCCGTACTCTGTTTGATTGGGACCAATTTCGGTGATGGCATTGTTACCCTCCTTCACCCTGACGAGTCAAACGATTCCTCTTGCGGTGATTAAGACCCAGCTCTCCGTTTTTCGCTTCTCTTGAGGTGAGTCAGCACCTGGTCAAACTTATCATATAATGATGATAATTTGTAACCCATCGTCTTTATTTCAATATCTGCCTTGATTTTTGCTTATATCAAAGTCTGAAGAGCTTTCGACATAGTCTCTAACCTAGTAGTGAGTCCTCGACTCCTCGATAACATTACCACGTGGGTTCTTCGACGTTGAACTTTTCCCATACATCATCACCGACTCTGATACCATATTTGTTATGATTTAATTTAGTTAGATAAGAAAATCAACAAGAAAAGTATGAATAAACTAAGATTCAAGTTGCTTAAAACCAAAAGAGACAAAAATCCAAAGAGTTTCAGGCTCTTACCACCATAAACATCCAAAATCAAGGCTAACGGATTCTAACCCTACACTCACACTATTTGTTTGTTCTCATAGTATACTAACTACAAGCAAGTCCTTTATTTATAGCATAATTAAAAGCAAGTCCCTGATATGAGTCATATTTTCAAAAGCTAGTCATTTCTCTCTTTAATTGCTTCTTCAGCTTCATTTACTACAATTACCGCTTTACCTTCTCTTTTCTTATGATAATAAACACGTAGATGCATATCAGACTATATCTGCAAGAACATTTCCTTAGCTTCATCAACCTGTCCATTTATGAGAACACCTAGAATGATTGAGTTCTCTGTTACTAGCTGAATGTCATAAAACAGTCTCATAGCTTCTCCTCTAAAGCCATAGTCTACATAGGCTGCAAGTAACATACTCCACAATATCAAGTATTTTTTCTACTACATAATCAAGCACTTTCTTAGCATTAACAATGCTGCCAGACTTGGCATATACATATCACCAACAGTACTGGCTAAGACGATTTGAAATTCAAAATTGTGTAAAATGCAATAACTGCACCTCTTTCTCGAGTTTTAGATTCTTAATATGTGAAGCACCCGACATTGATGTCAACAAAGTGACATTATCATATCTCATGTCCTCTAGTCTCATTAATTTGTACATGTATATAGCATCATCCACTAGCCCTTGTTGAATATACCCAGAAATAAGCAGATTCCAAGTTACTAGCTACATCTTTTTCAATCATCCAATCAAAAATCATTTTAGCATACTTGATCAAACTAAATTTGTAGTAGAAATTCAAGATTGATGTCCCATGATATTATCCAGCTACAGTCCATTTACAATGGCAATTGCACGAGATTATTTGCCTTCTTCAATCCTATACATATTGGCAGAACTAGATAAAAAAGGTGAGACAGTTACGCTAGTAGGCCAATACCTTTCTCATATTAGATAAAAGCCAAAGCACTTCCTCATTCATATCATTTCTACATAACCAATCAACCATCAACGCATTCCGAACAACATTTCTCTCAAGAATTTCATTGAACACTTTCCTCGCATCATTTAAAACACCGCATTTCCTATACTTAAACTGCTACCCACAAACACACATCATGAAGACTAGCTTTCACCACAAACCCCATGAATCCCTCTCCCAAATTAAATCCACTGCAACGCACCGCAAACATTCTAGAACAACATAAGTAACTGGAAAAACTTCATTTTCAAGCATTTCAACAAAACTCATTAAAGCTCTTTCACACAGTCCACTCTTGCATTTCAAACCAATAATGGCTGCCCAAGAGAAAAATTCTGGACCCTAATTCTCTTTTCAAGAGCATCGCATTCATCTTAGGATATCATCAGTTTGGACTCGATGTACTTTATCATGGCGTAGAAATAACCATTCTTCAAAATATGAGATGAACTTGTTGATCCGTGTACAAATCTATCTCGTAAACGCACCCTTGGAGGATTCACCATATATCTTGGGACTAACACGTACGTTTCTGAACTCTACCCCGGTAACCAAACGCAGTGTTTCTCTGATCTCACTGTTCTTACATAGATACAAAACGCAATGAAAATAAGATGTGGAAGAAGGAGTACTAGCTTGATCTTGATGAAGTTTAGAAGCTTTGTTGAAACTGAATGGATGATTACTTGAGTAATGTTAAGCATGCCTCTCTTTGAAGATAACAGAGTAAAAATGACAATCTCCTATTTTTTCGAACTCACATAATTTTTTTTTAACAACCTCACATATCTAATTTATTATAAGTTTTTATATCTCTCTGTTCTCAATATCATCACCGTTGGATTGGGTTTCAAAGCTTCAGTTGTGATGTTTTCACTACATTGGTTGATTACATTACAAATTTAGGAATGTCCCAACCAGGTTTTGATTTGTTCTCGGTTAAATTTTTGGTTGGCCTTAAGAAAATGTTGTAGTTGGGATTTAGGTCAATAATAAAGTTTTCTCATAATTTAAATAAATTAGATATGTTTTAAGGTCGAACAATATTATTAGAGTTTTCCGGCTTCCATAAATTTAATGCTTATTTTTAGAATTAATCACATAATTCTGATTTTTAAAATTAATCATTCTAGAAACCTCATTATAGAACTCCTACACATGTTAGCATGTGGTAGATTAAGATGTGAAATCTATAAGTGGAGCAACAAAATTCTAGACGTTCTTAGCGGAAGACAGTATTGGTCAGTCTATAGTAATGCAAACATTTTAGTCTTGGGCTTTATATTGGAAAACAAGAGTTTAGTTGTCCATAGGGTAAAATCATTTAGGGATTTAGCTTCATCGAAAGGTGGATTGGTCTAATTTAGATTCATAACTGAGTAACGAGGCTTAAGATAATCAAGCTAGTCATTAGTTTAATAGGATAATTTGAGGAAATCTGAAAATACCATAGAAATCAACTATTTAGTTTATTGAAAATCAGTCTTTTATGTTAGTTATTTAATTTCTATTATTTGTTTTGTAATTTAAGTTTATGCAAAATAGTTACACTAGAAGAAAAGTCCACATTGGTTCATCCAGTGCATGGCATATGGATAAATTGGTAATCATTTGAAGTAAGAGAAACGAGTAAGTGGTGTTATTGTTGTCGTGCATGATTGTTCTCTGATTTTATTTTTGATACTGTTTTCAAAATTTGATATATTGAAAATCTTTAATGTTGCAGGGAATGAAGAAACTCTGGTCCAACTTATCTAGTTTAGAAAACTTGAGTAAGTTATTTTATATACCACTAATGTTAATTTGTCAGATTCAGTCTTCTTTTGTCTGGGAGGCTGAATGTAGTTTGGGTTTGAGACTTGTGTAATGTGGCTAGGTAGAACGACTTTTAGAATTAGACTTGTGGCATGTATGATTGATAACGAACTTATGTTATATTGAATGAATACTTTCTTTTTGGATTGAGATTTGTATATTGTGTCTTATAATTTGGTTCTTATTATACTTAACAGGTAATATGTAATAGCAATATATGAAATATATTATATCATTATTAAGTAATATATAATAGCAAAAAAAACGTTATGGTTTAATATTATAGCTCTAAATTTCTTGTTAAAACAGTCAATCATAGCAAACAAGAAAGCAATAACTTAATAAAGTATAGCATTACAAAAATTTTATTGTCGTGTGGACTATCATAGCATACAAACTAAATTGTCGTATAATTTTAAAAATAATAAAACACGCCATAATAATACAAATCACAGCAGACGAATTCACTATAATATCAAACCTATTGTAGCAAACAAAAAAACACTATGTTTGGTCTCAAACCTACCATAGTTGTCGATGACATAGCATTAGTGAAAACGCTATATGAAGCATATTATAACAAATTTCTAGCGCTAATGATGAACATTTTTCTTGTAGTGAAGTCCGTGAAAATGTCTCAAACCCTCTTTTTTGGCTTCTATAACATAAGATAAGTGTTTACAAGTTCGTTGTCGTAACCTTTGTTCTTTGTAGATTCGATCCTGATTATATTATATCTACATTTGCCCATGCATTTATGGTATTGTATTTTGTGTAAAACCTTAGTCACAACACATACTAAACAAATTTTTTTTACATATGGATTGGTTGAGATACTAACTATCTAAATCTTTCTAAACTAACCATAAATACCAAAAATATATTTTTTTAAAAACATAATTTAAGACCTATAAATTTTAAATTCTAAACAATAATTTATACAGACAAATAAACAGTTAGCCCAGTTGGTTTGCCTCTGATTTAGGTAGGCATTATGTGGTGAGTTCGAATCTCACTTAGTTCCAGTTAGAAAATTTAGGTTATAGATCGGGTTTTGTCGATCCAATGGTTATTTGTTGACAAAAAAATTCATTCGGTAAAAAAGTAGCTAAATTTGCCTCATAGCAATTTTTTTTTTGTCACTGTCTCAGAGGAATTAATTAATGAAGTGACATACTCATGTTTTACCCTAGCAATCTACTGCAAGTGCACAGCAATGTAGTAGTAGTAGTACTTAGGGGTCGAATCCACGAAGAACCAAGAATTACACTATTGATTATTCAACTCTAATTCAAGCTAAGTCAAAACGATTAAAGGGGTTATGAAAACTAACATCTTAAGCTAATTAAACTCAATATTAACAAGCAATCAGGCATCGAGAAATCATCAGGAACAGGAAATAAAATCAGGAAATCTATTCAGGGCAAACATTAAAACAATTCTCGATTTAGACATAGAATTCTAGCAAACCCACTGTCGTGGTGCCTACTACTATGTTTATCAACCTGATGCTCTTAACTATCGTTGGTACTAGGATGTAGACATGCATTAATGAATTGGTCTAATATGTCCACAACTATCCTTAACAATCAACTGTCGTTGGTTAAAGCTAATTGCTCATCTACACTAGTTCAAGCTTTTAACAGGCTTTTGGAAAGTTAACAACCTAAAATCGTAGACTAGGAGATCAGACTAATTTAAGCATTAAACACAAGTTTAGATAGAACACTTATCATTGAACTCTATTTGTTCCTAAAGCATTGATTCCTAATTCCCCAGAAAACCCTAAACCCGATAAGAAGCTACTCAGACATGAAGCAAAGAACAAGTAAAGAAGGAGGATAGATAAACATAAATAAACTGAATTAAGAGATAAAAGAGTTCAGAAATCTTCTCCAAAGAGTTCTGGAGGATGAAATCTTTTCCCCAAGGTTACAACTAAAAGTGGCTATTGAAAAGTAATGTTTGATACCCTAAAAGTTCTCAAAAACCTATTTAAATAGGCTAAAAACGCGTCTGGTACAAAATAAGGAAAATCTGGTTTTCTTGCAAAACTTTGATGATCGATCGATCAAGAGGTAGAATGGTCGATCATGATCTTAGTAGGTCGATCATCGGGTCGAGCGCATCTTCTGGTGGCGTCTGTTCTCGGCCAGAATGACATGTCTTTGGTAAAATCGTCATATCTTCCTAACCGCTTGTTCGATTTCCCTCAAACCACCTCCAAATGAAAGCTAACTCACGTAGCGTCTAAATATAAGCTTGATCCAACGGTGGGAAGTCTTTCAAAGGGAGCCAAACTTCTGATGCTTCTACGGGATTCTGCATCTCCATATGTTCGTTTTCACTGAAAACAACTCATCTTCTCCAAATGTGTCATATGACCTGAAAAGACTCTAAAACAGAATAAAAGACTCTAAAACATGTAATTTGACTCAATAAAACCATGAAAAACAAGGGTTAAAATGCGGGAACTCCCTCCGTCCTAAGAACACCACAAAAACATTCCATTTAAATAAGCCACATGAAAACATACCTGACAGAATCGAGACCACCTTATACTTCCCTTAGACTTTACATCTATCCCAAGCTAACTCCACAATCCAAGCAAGAAATCTAAAAGGTTACGTCATTGGAGTTATCCTCAGATCACCAAATTCACTCATTTATGAGCAGTGTCATTGAGGGACTTTTACACTTAGCCTACTACAATGTACAACTTTGTTGTGTAGTTACTTTCAGAATTAAGCATGAATGCTCGAAATGAGAGGGGAACCATACTCACACAGATAAGTCTTTTAGGACTGAAGAGAGGAACCCGATCCAATGTATACCAAAGCCTTTGACAAGAAGATTAAGTTAGGTGTGGGGTGAAGTCGGCATGAGATTCTTCGAATACCAGAAAGGATATGGGTAATGTTGAGAAGTTGCAAAATCTCTAGGTTTTCCAATAGTCATAGATCTCTGTCAAGCTTGCAACAATAGTCACTTAAGTTCCTGAAAATGTGATTATTCCTCGAAAACTCATAATTCCCTACAATGGTTTTGCCTCAATAAAACAAAAACTGACTCAGGATAAATAACAAAAGACTCAAAAAGAAAACAAAAGAAACAAAACACGTTAGTCACCATAAGTGTACGCCCCCAGACTTAGTTCACACCGTCCCGGTGTGAAAATAAATCTGAAAGAAGTACAACTTACAAAAAAAAATATCATCGGAACATAAAGAGAGAAAATGGAGAATTGAAACGAACCTGAGCATTTGGATCAATCGATCTTTAGGAGGAACGATCGAGCTCAAGTGCTCGGAGAGCTGGATTGAACAATCATCAGTGATAAGGTCGATCTAAAGTTCAGGCGCAAAAGTTGATTGTGGTCAGACAAAAGTGGTCGGGCATCCAACTTTCCACCTAAAGACTTCCCGGCTTCAAGATTGGAAGATCTCCTGACCTTCTTCGTGGGCTTACGTTCACCTACTCAAACCATTCTCTGTGAATCAACAAGCAAAGAAAAACGAAAAATTTTGATTCTCCAAAAAGGCATGAGAAAATCAAAAATCTTAAATTGGAATGAGATTACTATGAAATCAATTGCTAAATTCGATAATCAACACATACGAACATCCATCAATGCATCAATCAATCAAACATTCTCTCAATTCTAATCCTAAATTCTCAAATATCTCTAAAATTCTCTTTTAGCTTAAACATCAAAATCGACTAAAATCTATCTAAAACATGGGTAAAGGGAACTCGAAAACGAAAAACTTAAGCTAATTAAACTCAATATTAACAAGCAATTAGGCATTAAGAAATCATCAGGAACAGGAAATCAAATCAGGAGATCTATTCAGGGCATACATTAAAACAATTCTCGACTTAAAGCGGCTATTGAAAACTAATGTTTCATACCCTAAAATTTCTCAGAAACCTATTTAAATAAACTAAAAACGTGTCTGGTACAAAATAAGGAAAAATCGGGTTGAGCGCATCTTCTGGTGGTGTCTGTTCTCGGCCAGAATGACATGTCTTCGGTAAAATCGTCATATCTTCCTAATCGCTTGTCTGATTTCCCTCAAACTACCTCCAAATGAAAGATAACTCACGTGGCTATCTTGTGTCTAAATATCAGTTCGATCTAACGGTGGGAAGTTTTTCAAAGGAAGCCAAACTTCTGACGCTTCTGCAGGATTCTGCATCTCCATATGTTCGTTTTGACTCAAAACAACTCATCTTCTCCAAATGTGTCATATGACCTGAAAAGACTCCAAAACAGACTAAAAAACTCTAAAATATGTACTTTGACTCAATAAAACCATGCAAAATAAGGATTAAAAACCAATAAAAACACAGTATATCATGAAGCATAAATATATTAATTTACCACATATAATTAAATATTACATAATTGTTATATATATTTCCCCTACATAGTTGGAAACAAATAGTTAGGTCGTGAAAATAACTCATGTAACAAAACCAAATAAATATTAAAATTAAAATTCTTATGAAGAATTAACAAAAAGATAATTCAATTTTACTTGAGGTGATTTTTGGATGTATTTGAAAGAACAAAAAATAAAAATAGTAAATTAAAGATTCTGAAGTGTTATGGCTAAATTTACATGATGTTGAATAGATATATCTAGGTTGTATAATAGAGAGAAGTTTTTTTGTTTTTTTGATATTTTTGGGTATTTTTCAATTGTTCTCGGATAATTTCCAATTTAAGTCAAAATTTGAAAGTAGTTGACAACGAGATCCAATTGGATATTTCAAAATATCTAAAATCAATCCAAACTGTAATTATTGGTTTGAGTCCAGTTCGGATTCAGATATATTTCCAAGCCTAGCTGGAGATTATAGGAGAAACATTTGTCATTCCAATGCTAGTAAGAATCCTCTTCCTGGAGAGTGAGAAGGGGAAATTGGTATCCTAGCTCCTTGGAAGGGGTAGATGATTTTAAAATTTGAAAAGACAAGAAGTTTCTATGTATTTTAGGGAATGAACTAACTTAGGCCTAGGCATTTCAGATTTAGATTCAATTAGAGGTCGTGTTTTTAGGTTTAGTGATGTCAGATCCATTTCAATATATTTTGTTTTCGGGTTTAGATTGGTTAGGGCCGAGTCCGTGTCTTCATCATATGAGTATCCATGGGTATCGATTCATGTTTGGTTCTTACCTGGAACAGATCGGATAAATTTTTTGGGCATTTAGGTATTTTTTGGTTAGTCATGTATTTTTGAGTATTCAAATACTCCGGCACTCTGAGTTTTTTTGGGATATTCGAGTTTTATTTGTTATGATTTGGTTATTATGAGTAATTTCTATAAAAGAATTGAATATTCGAGTATTTTTCAGTTCTTCAGTATTTTTTCGAATAGTTTTTTGTTCTTTAAACTTTGATCCAAACCGACTCAGACCTA
The DNA here is from genome assembly GCA_900406405.1 of Lepidium africanum. Lineage (NCBI taxonomy): Eukaryota > Viridiplantae > Streptophyta > Magnoliopsida > Brassicales > Brassicaceae > Lepidium > Lepidium africanum. Next base: position 5,916 of record OVAX01002797.1, on the reverse strand, counting down.
AAACCAAAACGAAACAGTAAAAGTCCTATATGGGTCCAAAATTTTTTTACTCGATAGAAACCGACCCTAACCTGATTTGAAAACCCGAATTCCTAGGCCTAACAAGAATTTGTTTGGGTTTACGTTTTTTAATTTGATTGATGTTCAGTTATTTGGGTTGAGTAATATTTCCAACCTAAAAAAATTTAGTTCAACAAAGCACTATCTTTTTGGAAGTATTTATTCTTTTATATTTATACTAAAATACTCTCGAAATGGTTTTACAATTTATCACATTATAAATTTTTAAAAATCAAGAAACAAAAGTTACGATGATATCCCAAAGAATAATAAAAAAAAAATCAAACAACAAACGAAAATGCAAGAGCTATATTCACCAGATAGATCATGTAATCCAACACAAGGTTACAAGTAAACATTAACATCAAAATTCAAGTTTTCCAATCTAAAGAGACAAACAACAACTAATAATTTGTTTCTTGAAAGGTTACCTATTAAATATAACAATATTAGAAGCACATATGTTCGATAGAGAGCTGATCCGTGACATAGATAAGGTCCGTGACATAGACAACATAAGCGAATGATTAGGGGCCCAAAAATTTTAGAGTTATAAGTTATTGATCTCCCCTCCTTTGTTAAAGTGAATCTGATTTTTAGAGTTTATTGTCGTCTTGAGAAAAAAACTATAGTGATTCTTACTTTACATAAAATTTTCAATCAGAATTTATAATTTATTTAGCATTCTTCATTTGTTTATTTTTTGACTTTTTCTATCTTATTAAGAAAGAGCAAGAAAGAATGTAAAGCTGATCAAAGTTGTGTTTAACTCGTAATTGAAATTGTTTCTCTTTGTTTTTTTTTCAGTTTTTGTTTGGTTTAAACAGTTCATATACCTTTGAATTGGTGTTTTCTACTTGAAATCAAAAAAACAAAAATTTAGTTTCAAATAGGGTCTTCAACAACATCGGATCGGCTCTGGTTCGTAGTAAACAAGCACATGACTGGACTATGTACATTCTTTCAAACTTATGACTGAAACATAATATTAAACATAGAAGTCGACCAGAAGAATAAAAACTATACGAAAAGCTACTCTTCCATATCCAAAATAAATCAAGAAAGATTCATTATTACATATTCAACTAAATTAATACATGTGTGATTAATGATTCTAAACGATGTATTGTAAAATACAAAAATAGAGATAACAAAAGAGAGTCATAAACATATTCATTATAGAGTTTCAAGTTTCATCAACAAGATATTTCCAAACAATGTATTGTGAAAAATCAAGTCAACGAGTACAGATAGTAAGATCTCACACAGAAATCATTTCGCATATTTTTACCAATCACCAAGAATTTGGGTTCAAGAGGCTTAGGTATTCGGGTATTCGGGTCTATTCTGGGTAATATTCATTCGGGTTCGGGTCTTTCGGGTATGAAACTTTTATATCCATTTAGAAATCGCATATATTTTGGTTCGGGTTCAGGTCCGTTCTGCTTGGTTCCGGGTTGGTTCGGATCCATATTTTCAGTACCCATTTAGGAACCAAATACAATTCGGTTCGGTTCCTGTACCGTTTCTTATTCGGATCATGTATAAATATTAGACAAATTTTTACGATTCCACTATATATTTGAGTATTTCATACCCAAAATATAATTATTTACTCGAAAAATATCCGAATACCCAAAAAAAATACCTAAATACCATAAATATTTTTTTAAAAATAGCCTAAATTCTCATATATGTTTAGATGTTTTCGGGTTAATCGGGTACCCATTCGGGTATTGGTTTGGTACCGGGTATTACCCGATACCTGCGGGTATAGATGAATAGGATCCAATAGGTATTTTCCTCGGTTCCAGGTACTATCTGGTACCCATTATTTCAGATCGGTTTGGTTCGGTTTTTCTGTTCCGGGTATTTTGCCCAGGCCTCAAGTAAATTACTATCATAAACTGCCGGTCAAAACCAGAAACTTTGTGATATAAATAAGCATCAAAACAGAGGTAATAAGTATTCTAAACACATAATATGGACCCTTAATTGGGTATAATTCGTGATAAACATACAATACTCATATATTTTCAAGAAAGTTTCAAGAATCAATAAGCAAAATTCACGATGATATCATCCCAAAAACTGATCAAAAGACTATCAGACATATTTGATAATGTAAGACAAAGCTAAAAGACTACACAAACATTGGTTTTCAGCAAAATATGGTTCCTAGAACCGAACAAAAATTATCGGACACAGAATACATTTAAGTATTATACGCTAATATCTTAAATTGACAACAAAAAAAAACTATATTTATGAACTCCTGAGTCTAACAACTGTTAAAAGTTAAAACGAACTATGGTTCCTAGAACTTATACATAATATTGCAACACAGAACATAAGTAGTGGACGTGTCTGCTAATCTCTTGATTTTGATATCAATCATAGGAAAGTGTTATAAAAACAAAAGTCATGGTAAAATAATCAAGATAGATCCATTACATATTCTAAATAAATAGATTGTGATACATTAGAGTTCCAAGTTTCATCAACAAAATATTTTCAATCATGTATTTTAAAAATCTAGCTAATGAGTCCACTTTTCACACATTTTTACCAATCATCAACTGTTTCGAGCCTAGCGCAAAACGAATCCATTCAAGATTCAAAAATTACAAAATGTCATTCCACATGTCTATAATGATTATAACAGTCATAGACATTTACGAACACTTGATTGGATATAATTGTGAAAAAATATAGAATATTTGATATAACCAAGAAAGTTTCAAGAATTAAGAAGCAGACGCCACAGTAGTATCATCCACAAATTAATCAAAAGGCTATCAGACAACCAACTAAAATGTAAGAACTATGTTCATCAGACAAATTTGATGCTGTAAGACAAAGCTAAGAAACTATAGAAACAGTGGTTTCAGCATAATATGGTTCTCAAAACCGAGAAAAGAATATTGGATAAAGAATATACATTTGGCCGACCTAAAGTGCAGAGACAATCAAAGAACCTATCCACATGCCTATAATGAGAATGATAATATCATATGCTAATATTTTGATTTTGACATAAAACATGCTAAGGAAATAAAGAATGATTCATTCCTCTAGTGATTCAAAAGACTCCAAGCTCCATTGACCACAAAGACACTTTTAGTCACTGTATTGTAAAAACGTCTAGCTAACAAGTACAATTTCGTAGAATCTTACAAAATATATACAAGTGTATGATTTAGAATTCCAGAACGCTATAAGTATGTTTATAGCGATCACCCTACTTTTAAATAAAAGCGAAAAACAGATTTTTTTGATATGGAGCGAAAAACAGATTTATTTAAAGTTCAAAGAAACCACTACTCTATAATCTCACCGACGCTCAAAATAGAAATCTACATGTGACAGAGACACTTAGATGCATCCACTTCATAAACATAAAGTGAACGACTTTGTGAAACAAACAAGCATAAAAATAAGATAGTAAGTATACTTAATTCACAATGTAATGTTAAGATACTCAAAGTACATCTACTTTTTCATCAATCTAACAGATATTGTAATGTTTTCGGGACAACTATATAAGAAACATAGTTTTGTCTGCATTTGCAATTAAAGATTATAAATGAGACTATGAATTGGTTTTAGACTTGTTATTATGGTGCTTATCTCTGCATTTCTAGTTTATGTACTTTATGTGTATGTATGTCAATTTTTCACATGTTATTTTATCACAATAGTCTAGAAAATACCTGAATTATCATGCATCAATGAGCAAGTGAGCTGTAGAAACACATACCTGAACAAATGAAAAAAGTATTTACTTCATGTGTGTATCTCTTACTTGTGATTTTAGTACTTGTATCAACTAACTACGAACTAGATTGAAATGCACATACCTTTCTATTAAACTTAAAATCTCTTCACAGTAACAATTTGAACACCTTCAAAATAACATACCTGAGAACATCAAAATTAGTAGTTAGTCTTCATTTCACATAGATGCTCAATACTTACCTCGTGACTTTAATGAATTGGCTATTAATTTGTAGTCTTTGAAGATGTTGGTCGTAAGACTTCTAAGCAATCAGCTGTTTTTCGAATTGTAAACCGATCACTAGTGTTTGGCTTCAGACTTTGAGTCAATAGTAAAGTAAAGATGAATTACGTTCATTGACTTCTTTAAGCCGTGGTGAACTAACGATTAGTTTCCAGCCCATCGTTTCTGTTTCAAGACTTTGTTTAGCTGTTAAAAGCCTTGTTTGAAGGTTTTTCTAAGCCGAGGGTTAGTATAAGATACATCTGTTTCCTTTTCCTAAATCTCTGTCTTGCAACTTTTCTAAGCCGAGGATAATGTTGAAAGCGTTTAATGATGAGAATCTCCCATCAGGAGAGTTATGCCGTTGCTATTCACTTATAAAGAGATTACAGTTAGCTACATTACAGGAGATACAAAAGACTAGGAATAGGAGTTAACTAAGTAGAGAATATCTACAGAATCGTAACAAGAATATTTCATATTCTAATACCCTCCCTCAGTCGAAGCGTTGGTGGATTACGCCGAGACTGGACTTGAACTGATTAAAGAGCTGAGTGGGAAGTCCTTGTGTAAAAATGTCTGCGTATTGGTGTGAAGCTGGGACGTGTAGCACTCGAACCTCACCTTTTGCAACCTTTTCACGAACAAAGTGTATGTCTATCTCAATGTGTTTGGTGCGTTGATGCTGTACCGGATTGGTGGACAAATAGACTGCACTAATATTATCACAGAAAACCAGAGTAGCCTTGGTAAGAGGACAATGCAAGTCGAGTAATAAGTTCCTGATCCAGCAAGTTTCAGCAACCGCATTAGCAACTGCCTTGTATTCCGCCTCAGAGCTTGATCTGGAAAATGTAGCTTGACGTTTGGAGGACCAGGAGATGAGTGTATCACCAAGATAAACACAGTAGCCGGATGTTGAACGTCGAGTGGTTGGACAACCAGCCCAGTCTGCATCAGAGTAAGCTGTAAGCTGATTTGAAGACCTTGCTGAATTGTTCCCTTGATGTACCTAATAATACGATGCAGAGCGTGTAAATGACTTGCCCGTGGATCATGCATAAAGAGACACACTTGCTGTACCGCATAACTTATGTCCGGACGGGTAAACGTTAAATACTGCAAAGCACCAGCCAAGCTTCTATAGAGTGTCGGATTCTCTATCTTTGGACCAGCTTCTTTCAGTTGAATAAACTCATTCTCATTAATTTGGGAAAGTTTGTTACAGAGAAGCTTTATACAGATAAGTATAAAGCTGGTTTATACTAAACCGGAAGCTAATCACATTGGTTTACTAAACCGTAAACTATATACATTAACAGTCCCCCTCAAGATGGGGCAAAAATGTTAAGAAGACCCATCTTGCTAACCAATTTCCTGAACACAGCGGGATATAAAGGCTTAATAAAAGGATCAGCAAGTTGATGTTCAGACTTGACATGAAGAAGCTTAAAGAAACCTGCAATGAGCCGTTCACGAACACTATGACAATCAGATTCAATATACTTGGTTCGTTCATGAAAAACAGAGTTGTTTGAGATGTGAATGGCAGCTGTATTATCACAGAACAGAACAGTGGGTTTGGACAATGTAATGTGGAGCTCCTGAAGGAATTGAGTTAGCCAAAGCAACTCATCAGAAGCAGTGCTGAGACTTCGATACTCTGCTTCAGCAGAAGATTTGGAAACAACCTTCTGTTTCTTCGACTTCCAAGAGATGAGGGATGTACCAAGAAAAGCACAAAAACTAGAGGTAGACCGGCGTGTATCCAAGCAAGAAGCCCAATCAGCATCAACAAATACCTGAAGATGAAGATCAGCACTAGAAGAATAGAAAAGTCCCTGTCCAATGGTGCC